>JAYRBW010061011.1:0-10529 GCA_036023295.1 Invenusta paracnida | reverse complement strand
GAAATACAATAAAATCTCACTGAACTCGTTAACCGATTAAACACGTTCTTGCAATACTGAAGTTCGAATAGAAATAATCAATTTAGAAATTCAGAATACAACGTTTATAAAACATGTTGATATTTTATTTACGATATTGTAAAAAGTTTAGATTCATAGTTGAAATAAACGCATTTCTAAATATAAATAAATATTGTTATATATATGTTATTAGAGAGAGAGAGAGAGAATGCAATATTGTTTAAAATTAAAAATACCATAAGCAACACTCGATGTAGTCTAAACTAATTATTTGAGAATGCAATTATGGGATCCATTAATAATGAAATAATAAACCATTCAAATTGATAGATTTATGAGTAACTATTGAGAAAGTATCAATATAAGAGCCAGTAGAAATCTCAAATATTATTGGAAGATGCTTTTACCTTTAGTGGCTGGAATCATGTACGTCTCCTTGCTGACCATGAGGACTGGAGTCGTGTGTGTTTCCTTGCTGACCATGAGGCCTGGAGGCATGTGTGCTTCCTTGCTGACTATAGGGATCCAAGTTTGGGTCTCCGAACTTGTGAGTGGTGGTCGGGAAACTGAAAGTTGGATTCATTTTGAGAAGATTACTTAATATTATTAACTAATTTTTCTGTATATTGACAGTATGGAGCATTTTTTCTATAAATGAAAGTTTAGTCAGTAGTGGAGTATGTCACCTGTTGTTGGGCGCACTTCTGCTGGAGATGATGCAGATAGTCCGGTTCTAGCTGGAGGTTGAACCACAAAGGCAGGGGCTGGGATAGCTCCAGATTGAGGTTCAATGTGGTGCGTCCGTCCACACTCACAAGTTATCTTTTGATGTCTAACCATTAATTCAACTAATTGCCCCATGTAGGCCTCCATCTGGCCCAGTCTAGTGTTCACTGCTGTCGCCATCCCCCTCAGGACTGGTTCTTCATTCAATTGTTCTTCGATGATCTCCAGTTGAGCACTGTTTCTATTAACAATGTTGACGAGGCCCTCAAAACGCTCGTCATAAACAAGGTTGAGGTCGCCAACTTGGGCCTCAATAGCGAGAAATCGTCCTAAAGTTTAAAAAATGAAAGTGTTTTATGTACGTTAATAAACAATCCTTTTTGACTATTACATTAATAACTTTGTAGTGTTTTAGGATGTATAAGCTTAAATTACTAAAATCGAAGACATCTTTCATTAAACCGAAAATGTAAAGATATCGTTGTATTTTATGAAATTATAATTATTACTATCGTATAATGACACAAAACGAGAATAAAACTTAATCATAGGATTAGTTTATATTAAGAAACACTCTTATTGTTATTCAGTAAAAACGGTAAATTGAAATACTGATATGAAAACTACGATTAATATAGTTCTACAATATATTGGATATAGTTTAAGCAAATTGTTAAATACAAGAAACCAAACACTTTAATTTGGATTTAAATAAACTCGGTTCAAACTTACGATGAACTTGTTGGTCATCCATTTTGAATTTTGAAATAAAAAAGAACGAGTCTTTTCTTCTAGCTCTCTAAATAGGTTCTGTGGTAACTCCGAGACAAAATTGGTTTATATAACCGCTTTCATTGTCTTCAGCAATGGTTTCTATAGACATCCATGACAACGATCGACTGGTGTGCAGAACATTAGGGACCAGTTTGCAATAAACAAACAATAAAGTGTGACAGTACGTTAAACTGTAAACCTGCCTTTATACAAGCCTTGACGCAGAAAGGAATGTTTGTATTATATATCGATATGTATTATAAGCAAGCAGTTGAGTTGGAACATCTTTGCAATATTTTCTAATGCTATCTACGTTTTACTGAATATCTTAGTTTTACTTTATCTACTGAACTAAAGTAAGCAATAGTGATGACATATCCAAGGGACACACTCCTGCCTATAACCAATGTGATGCTGATCGCCAGCTGTAGAGGACTTCAGATGAACACTCCTGGCTGGCTAGTATTCCTTACATTCAACGACTTCACTACACACAGAGTGAGCGAACGTAATTATGTATTCAGGTGTGTGTTGTGTATCAGGTGAGGGTGGTATGTTGTTAAAGAGGGCCTCTGACACCCCCTATAATCAAAGTGACCATTCAATTTAGAAATTATAACAACACCATGAATAATATACTGTATTCCACAAAACGGCTTGCTCTTCTTAGTAATGAGGAGAGGAGAAGAGATTATAAAACACGGACACTGGACCCAGCTAATTGACAAAAGAAAAAATCAGAAAATTGCCGAACTAGTTTTTAGTGTAATTTTCGTTAGGGCGACATTAATAATGACAAATAGGCAGTTAACAAAGCAAAGGACATGTTCTTATTGCATAAAAAGCTAATACGTAACTTGATATCAAAATTGTATTTATAAAGTTCATTATTTATATACAATATGTTTGAGAGAATTGTTAATATTATAAGGAAAAGAAAAAGAAATTACATATATTAGTTAAATTATTAGAGTTACAAACAGTGTTACAACCCCAAGGAAATAGGGTACCGCAGCGAACAATATATTTATGTTCGATCCGGAGACAATTATGCGTATGTTTCATACATACAAAATCAATACCAATAAATTTAAAATTAGCAATACAATGAGAGTGACTGAAAATGAAGCCCAATAGGGGTATCTCTGGAATTTCGGATATCTCCGATGTGAGAAGAGATACGAGAACGAAGAGGTTGGGAGGTTTCGCCTATGTACATAGAGCCACAAATTGTACACATAATTAAGTAAATAGCACCAATAGTGTTACAATGTATTCTTTTAAATATCCTATATTTGGAACCCAAAGTGTCAATATAAAAATTAGAAAAAAGAGCAAAATTATAACAATAAACACAATAAGATCTTTCACAAAAAATAAAACAAACAAAAAAAGTCTGAAAAGTTAATCCTAATGAGAAAAAGGCTTCATATTTAAGAGTCTGTAAAGCACGCTTAGAAAAACCTTGATTAAACCAAAACTTAAAATAGAAGTTGCATGCTTGGTCAAAAGCCAAACGGGTAGAAGATCTCCTGGCCAATCTCTGGATCTGGGATTTAGTCACAGAGAAAGGATACGATAAGGACGAAAGGACAATTTTGGTAATGTTTTACGAGAATTCGTAGGCTTGAAAAAGGGCACAAAAGAAATAATTCCGAAGAATCTTTATGGTTTGTGGATTTTAGGTAAAGGTACAAGAAGCGAGTTTTATAGGAAGAGGAAGGGTATAGATAACCTATTTCTCTTTTGTTAATATAACCTTTTTTGTATAAATCTTATATTATATTTCGAATCTTTTGGGCGATGAAGGAATGAATAGGTTTATTCAGTTTCTTATGAACTTCTGCATTAAAAACAATTGGCAATTCCCCTCCAAAATATAGTCTGACTTATTCATAATAATCCACGAAGAGCCTTTATCTTCCGGTTTGATAACGATGTTTTTGCTGGAACGGAGATATTCCCTGTGATCACGAATAGGACCCGAAATATTATCTTGTATTTTGAGATGAATTTTCTTAAAATTGGAAAATGTCCTTTCAGTCGAACACAAAAATTAATGATAGGAGAGGATAATAAATAATCTGGAACACATGGATGCGGCGCTTAGGAGATTAAGTCGTGGACGCAAGAAAGGTGAAAATGATTTTAGTAGAAGCCAGTTTTAATTTATTCATAAAAAGTTATAGATGATCTATTAAGGTGAAGGACGAACAATATCTCATCGGAAAAGGAATGAAGGATTTAGGATAGAAAATAAACTAAAGTTGTGTGAGTTCAAGCAAATACCAGACAAGTTTAACACGGAAACATTTTCATAGGATTCCTGCGGAATTCCAATATTCAGTTTAAAAAATGGGGAATCCATTTCTTCAAAATTAGAGAGGCAGCTTTATCTGTCCCAGAAATGTTGTCTTCTTTTGTGTGAAAGAGGGAAAAATCGATAAGAGTACAAAGATGTGTGGGACTTTCCGATAAATATCTATTCAATTTCTGAAAATTGTTTATTTGAAAAATATCCAATGACTGGGAAAAATGAATCTTAGGAAGATAAAATACTGCATTCGGGAAAATAAGTGCTGACCATTCAAGAAGCTATTGAAGAAAACGAGAAGAGGATGCCT
This sequence comes from Invenusta paracnida, assembly GCA_036023295.1. Classification (NCBI taxonomy): domain Eukaryota; kingdom Metazoa; phylum Platyhelminthes; order Proseriata; family Coelogynoporidae; genus Invenusta; species Invenusta paracnida. The sequence continues at coordinate 6,384 of JAYRBW010061011.1, read as the reverse complement.
CAGTATTTTGGTTACGATTTTAAACAAAATATACCGTGGTTGTAACCAACCACCCCTTATTACCAATAATCAAAGTGACAATTCAATTTGAAAATTACAAAAACACCATAAATAATATACTGTATTCTAGTAATTGATACAAGCAATTATTAAATTCGAAATCGTTCCGACAAAGTCCGAGATAGCTGTCTGGTCTGGATATACCTGGATGGGCTTTAAAAGCGTCACTCACAGCATTTATTCCTTTGCTGGCAGGTATATTGGTATATACAGTGACACAATGTCCAATGTAAACAAAAGAAGACGTAGGAATACCAGTACCTTCGATGTCAAGAATGAAATGATCAGTGTCACGAACAGGGGGAGAGGGAACCAAGGGATCCGGACTCTCCTGAGAAAATTAACTTACACCCCTAAGAATGACCTTTTTATAAATATGCTATAAAAAGTATGTCATTTTTCAAATTATATGTAGTAAAATTAAAAAATATATAGTTTTATAATAAAGGAGTTTTGTTTTACTACTTTGTTATCTAATAATTATTACGAAATTTAAAAAGAACACAAAGTGTCCTCTCAAATACGCCAATCAAAACAATTAAAATTTGCAGGCTATATATACCATGGAGGCATAGACTAGTATACTCTATGCTAGATCATACTATAGCTAGGTATACATAGGTGTATATACTCAATTTACATAGAACAATAATATACTATGTATATACAAACTCCTAGAACGGACCTCAAAAGACGGTTTAACATACATAAAAATTATTTGTTTCATCGTTTTAATCTTTATATATATGTTAACCGGCTTTTGTAACATTTTCCAATACATTTATTATTTGTTATTCATATTATAGATGCTTGCCCACTTGCTTCGAACTCCTCATCTGCTGCTCCTAAAGACTCCACAGCTCCTCAGACAGACCAACTTGCCTCGAACTCATCATCTGCTGCTCCTAAAGACTCCACAGCACCTCAGTCAGACCCACTCACCTTAAACTCATCATCTGCTGCTCCTAAAGACTCCACAGCTCCAATATAAATTAGGCTACTAATGAACCCCCTCTTCTCCCCACTAATGAACCCCCACTTCCCCCCACTAATGAACCCCCTCTTCCCTCCACTAATGAACCCCCTCTTCTTCTACTAAAATGAACCCACTCTTCTTCTGCCCAGAATATTGATGCACAAAATAATCCGATATGCATATAATGAAAACAACATAGGAATACGTTATATATGTTTTATATCTTATCATTGGATACAAGTATGAATTTGTTTATTATATTTAATCTTCTATAATATGCATGCTGCTTCTTAAATAGTTTTAATTTAAATTGCGAAATAGATTTTAGAAATAGTGCACTAATAATATATTTTTATAAACCAATCAATTCTAGACATGGAAACTTTTTTGCGAATGTGAGTATGTTGTAAGCAAATCTTAAACAAAATATAAATGTAAACTATTATTATTTGTACTAATAAACTTTTACAGCGTATTGATAATATTTTATGTTCCATTGTAAAGTTCAGAGAAAATAAGAAATAGTTACACAAATTAACTCCAAATCGATTTATATAAAAAGGTGCATTTTCCAAACTTCACAAACAATAAAAAATATACTTTTATGTGAATGTCATTGTATTTAATGTAATTTGAACTGTAGACAAGGTACAAATGTAGAATGTATCGGTATAAAATATCACCAGAAAATACAATTATTAGAAATGTCACCTATATGCATGTTTTACTTTATGAATAATAGAAAATCATGATTCTATACTCACAATAATTACCGTAACAGAAGTGAATCGAATATTAAGCCTTAGTATGAAACAGATGGTTCAATACATCGATAATATCATGATTAAATACCATAATGTTCTTCTTTTAGGATTTCTAAATAACTGGTATATGCTTATCTCAAAGATTTATTCTAAAACATAAATTTCTCTTAAAATGACCTCAAAATCAATTTGAAATAATGCGCATGTAGTGTATTATCTAATTCATTATATGAAAACTAGAGATAACAAATATTTCTAAGATTCATTGAATAGTATTCTAATAAATTGATTTAATAAAAAATTATAAAAAATGATTTAGTGCATTTTTTCAAGTTCAATTCGTTTTAGGTAAATTAGAATTGGACCTTTATGCTAGCCACTAGTAAAGTAACTTTGACTTGTTTTTAGACAAAAATCCCGTTCTATATGTATCATTTATATTTGCACAGCATCAAAATATAAAGAATTGTAATATTTAAAATGAGAGGTAATCAACTTCTGAACAAACACATTGTAAACAAACACACTTTTAAAGGTGTTGTTTTTAACAAAAATGTGTTGCTTAAAATTATTATTATTATTCTTAATTCGTCAGCATTTTTTAATGAAGTTTTATCAGAAAATACATTTACTTTAAGAAAATTATCTTATTTGAAAATAGACGGATTTTCTTCGTAATAACATTCTTAATGGTTTGTATTCTGGAACTTTAATACCAAATTTAATCTTTCTTTCTGCAGTACGCTTATTATTTTGCAGGAATAAAAATATATTTATTTTACATATTAGGCACATATGCAACTAAATATGTTCAAACGAATCATAACTTGTACATGTAGGTAGGTATATTATTAATTTAAATTAAGTATTTATTAAGTAAGAAATAAAAACTACAATTAGGAAATCATTCTATCAATAAATAAGTTAATAAAAAATGAAACACCAAAAAAATATTTTTAAGATAAACGAAAAATGTCCTCCAGAAAATGAGTAGGTAATAGCAATATATTAATTTAATCAATACTACGCAATATTGAGGAATACAGGAACCATTTCACCACATATAAAGTGCAACATCAGCTAACTAAACATAAGTCAATTAATATTGATTAAAGTAAACTTGAGTGTATATTATTCTGCACAAATTTTTCGCTTAGTAGACATACTTTATAATCCCCTTTAATTTCAGACGCCATAATGAATGTATAATTACCGAATATAATTGATTGAAACACCCAGACACACCATATGCTGTGCACCGGTCACTAATACCCAAGAAACTAATTCATACCTGATAAGAATAATGGAACAATCCGGTGCTAAGAAGTTACATGTATATTAATCGTGTATAATCGTTATGATACTAATAACACAATTGCCTCGTTTAAGTCACACGGTTGACATTTATGACCGTTCAAAGCTGATAAAGTCGAACCTTACGACCGTCCTGATAGTCCAAAGTGCTGAAGACTTCGAGGCGAATTGATTGGCTTAGTTATTGTAAATAACTAGCACATTGTACTTTGTACACACTGAAGGATTCATTAAAAGTTACGTATATATATGAGCAACATAGTCAAAGAAAAAAAGACATTATTTATATTCACAAAATAACTAAGATCTTTTGGTTTTCTTACCAAAGCAAAAATCGTTTGACAACTACATCACTTTCTTGCTGAACATTTCCACGAAAGAAGCTCTTTTGCTTCTCTTATCACTACGAAAATCGTTTTACAACTACGATCTCATTTTTTAAAGAATCTTCTACAGCGTCAAAGAAATAATTTACGTAAGTTAATCATTAAAAACTACGTTTGTATTCTTATACTAACTCATTTAATCTCATTAACTAACTCATTTGCTCTATGCAAATAAAAACAAAAACAAAACAAAACTATAATTCATTTTTACTTATTTGCTTTATTTATTATTAATTATTTGGAACATAATCCACTAGAACTTATAGTGAGAAGCATCACTTAATCTTCATTTCTGATTCTCTTGCGCATAATTTAAAAACACCATCTCACTGACAATTGTCCATAATTTTCTAAAATATGTTGAGATGTTCCTAGAAACTGCAGCGAAAGGAGTGTAAAAGTACCATTACAAGCGGATCACTATTTTTCATTAAATACACTTCAAAGAATAATACATGTAAGCAATTACACTCTGAAATAAGTTAAACTCTGCGTGTATAATTAATTTGACAATTTTTTTTAATTACAACGCGAAGCAAGACAGTAAGAATTCAATTTTAAATTACATTAAAGTTTTCTCAGAAATAAAACTGACATTGAAGAAGGAGACTTATGCAATAGACGCTGCAAAGAACCTTTTCTTGATGAGATGAAACAATACAGGGTGCTTCATGATGTTTGAATGGTCTTTGGTGGTATTCTCGAAGTCAATGGTACATAATCATGTTTTCTAATCATGGTGCAGATTGCTATATTCTAACTGTAAAGTATTTTAAAGTGGTCTTTAAGCAGGGCTACTATTTTATATTCAAGGTATAACCCACAGCCCCATAGCATCATCCTCCCTCGTATATTACGTCACATATTGACCGAGTGCTCGCTTGACATCTAATTTCTCATGCTAATCTTTGTGAACATTGATTTACTATCTCCTTGCTTATTTCAAGATTTGTCCCCGTTTATGAATACCGTACCACTCGCGATATTCAAATGTGCATTTCGTTATGTTTTCAGTTGATATAATGGCTGGAGCAGAAGAATTTAAGAACACCAGCTATGAGGAGCTATTGCAGCTTTCTGTTGAAAGGAATGACGAAGAAGCGGTGAATTCAGCCCTGAGAAGACCTGGAATCAATGTGAGCAAACACTTTCAGTATTATTTAGATTTTGTCGAATTGGAGCGAACAAGCGAGCGAACATTACTTATAGAACTATGTGTTTGATACATTTTAGAAAATAATCGACAAATCATTCGATAATATTGAGAGTCTATTTTTATCACATATATTTGTTTATTTAAAGTATATTTATATCTATACTTATAATTCTTAACGTTAACAATAATTACAAATGCTTTATATTGCCAACAATGAAAGATAAAATATTAAAGTTTGTCTCTAAAATTTTTTTTTTTAGATACAAATTGATTTGATTTAAATATAATATCGATAAATTGAGTTACTTCGCAAATTTCAAACTAATATAATAAAATTGTTAGTAGGATGATGTTTAATTTATTCTACTTCAAATACGACAGATATTTAGTTCGATTTTTATTGCACTATATTGCTTGTGAATTGGCAGCTAAGTATATGGTAATGTATTTAAAAGGGGTAATTGGTTTTACTAAATGCATATTTATACTATCGGCTTCAATATATTGATATTCCGGAAGTGTCTCTCCTGTAGGAAAAACTATTACTAAATATTAAATACCCTTTAATGAAAATATATTTGAGTGACATTTTTCTTTAATTAAATGAGATATGTTAAAACGAAAATATTTTGACTGAATTAATAATAATAAAATAAGCTGGTAATATTAATTTACATATGGAATAAAATACCAACATCATGGTAATATAATATAATACATATGTTGGAATAAAAACAATATTCTAAAATAAAATTATGGTCAATATTATGCAGCTAAAATATTTTGAATCAACAATATATTCACAATTTCTAGAAGTTGAAATGTTTATGGTAAATATATATATGTATATATTTAATTAATAAATGTACACTTTAAACGAGTAAAAATATATAATATTCTCAAAGAAAGCTAAAGTTTAAAATATTAGAAAATCTGAGATATTGAATTATTAAATAATCTTTTCATAATAAGTGAACACTTTATCTCTAACTTACGCAGGTGAATGCGAGAATAAATGGAGAAACAGCTCTTCACATTGCAAGCAGAAAAGGGAATGTTGGGATTTTGGAGAAACTTTTGAAAAATGGAGGAGACATAACTGATAAAAATAAAAATGGAGATTATCCGCTACATGTTGCTTGTCTAAACAACAAGTTGAATGCAATGCGACTGCTCATAGAGAAAGGAGCGGATGTGGATGCTCGGGGACAACATCAGTGGACTGCTCTGCACATGGCAAGTGTAAAAGGTCATATTGAGATTATAGATTTGTTGATTGAAAGAGGCTGCAATCAAATAATAGCGGACGAAAATGGAAATTATCCGTTACATCTTGCTTGTCTAAACAACAAGTTGGATACAGTGCGACTGCTCATAGAGAAAGGAGCTGATGTGGATGCTCGGGGGCAATATCAGAGGACTGCTCTGCACATGGCAAGTGTAATAGGTAATATTGAGATTATTGATTTGTTGATTGAAAGAGGCTGCAATCAAATAATAGTAGATGAAGATCGAAATTATCCGTTACATCTTGCTTGTCTAAACAACAAGTTGGATACAGTGCGACTGCTCATAGAGAAAGGAGCGAATGTGGACGCTCGGGGACAATATCAATGGACTGCTCTACACATAGCAAGTGGAGAAGGTCATGTTGAGATTATAGATTTGTTGATTGAAAGAGGCTGCAATCAAATAATAGCGGACGAAAATGGAAATTATCCGTTACAT
>JAYRBW010061010.1:0-10530 GCA_036023295.1 Invenusta paracnida | reverse complement strand
CATTTATGTTCAACATATTAAGAAATATGTACGTTTTTTTATTGTTTTTCGTTTTGACCCCCTTCGTCCGCCATAGTATTTATCATTCTTATATATGTAATAACTAAAAGATTTCATTCATGGTGAATTTTTAAATAATAAAAGTTTTCATGATCGAATGTATCTACCTACATATATTTTAGATGTTAATTAATTTTAATTTAAAATTTTAGTGAACAGTTGATGTGTAAATAACGCAAAGGTGTTTAAAAAAGAAAAACGTTAGTGTACTCAAACGTCTTTTAAATAACACGATCAAATATATATTTGATGCTTATGTGTATATATACTGAATATATGTATATCTATCGTATATAATATATAATACGAGTATATGTGGTCAATAAATCTTTCTGAAACAAAAGTATGTATTGTAAACGTGTTATGTTTTTCGTTTTGAATTATCTAAAATCGTTGCGATATGAACAGTCGCTATTGGGTATATGTGGGTATTTATGTGGGTATATATAAACCATAGAGTAATGAATAAACAGAGCGTCAACTCCAACGGATTAACGAAAAGATGTCGCTCAATTTGAGAAATATCCCGGTGGTCAATGGTATGTCAACTGAAATGTTGGAATGGGTCACATCAAACAGTGGAGATCGTTACCCTCACGAATTAGCATCATCGTTTACCGACATGCTGTTTAATGAAGAAATAAAATACATTTCACCGGAATTAGACGAAAAACTAAATGCTCTTCAGAAAGAATCGATCCCCCGTTCTACTGAGCGCTTTATTTCTTTCCTTCAAGAAAATAAACTGACGACTAATTAGGAGGCCATATCAAAGGCTATAATGAACAATTATCTACGGTACTTTTATCGCAAGCTACGCAAGGAGGATGATTTTTATATACCAGCAACTTTGGTGTGCATACGGGTGGCTCTCTTCAGATATTTTTATATCGAGCTGAAACAAACTGATATTAATATTATTACTGATTCGGAATTTCAATCGTCAAATGCCATGTGAAGAACGTTGGTACTGAAATTCAAGTGGTCTATCCAAATTTCGACGGAGAAGTATCCAGCCATTGAAGTTAACGATATGATTTCTATTCAATGTTACTTTGACCATAAAAATCCCACAGTCTTGCAAAAATAATTTACTTTCAATTTCATGTACTTTTTTATCTCAGAAAGAGAGAAACCTTGCCCCATTTACTGCTGTCGAACATCATCGTTGCAACTGACAGTAATGTACGAAAATTTATCGCATTAATTGCGACACTATCAAAAAATGCCAAGGCATCTCTTTCATAAAAAAATAGAGTTCGAAAGTGTGAAAATGCTGACAACGAATCAGAGTGCCCGGTGGCGTCTTTTCTCTTATACAAAGCAAACTGAAGAATTCTCTTAATAATGAAAGGCCATTTCTAAAGCAATTATTGATAAGCAATTATATGCTGACAAAGCTGTTGTCGTCAAGAATACTTTGGACAACTTCATGTCTACAATCTCACAGGACCTACAGCTGACTAAACGCTACACAAACCATTGCATACGAGTGACCGGTATACCTGTTTTTAAGGAAAACTGGAAAACTAATAAAGAAATTGCTTCCGACAGTGGCCATAAAAATGTGTCGAACGTTCAATGGTATGTGAGAAAGCGTCGTGATGAGTCTCATTACGATATGAGCGAATCTTTGCAACTGGGGTTTTTCAAAGCAAAGAATAAAATAGTGTCACTCGGAAGAGAAAAAATAATTGTTCAAGAGAAAAACCCCGCAAGTGATATAACAATAGAACAATCCAATTAAATCAGTGAAACCAAGATTAATGGTAAATTCTGCGGCACGTTTAACAACTGCAACTTCAAGGTTAATTATAATGTTGACTAACCAAAATTGTAGTTGATCTGAACTTTTGTAGTCACGTTTGTTTGTTTTAAAATTTAAAAGAAATTCAATACTCGCGTTTTGTCCATTTATAACGTGGAATATATCATTACGTAAAACAGTGCCATATACTACAGAGTCCCTGAAGTTTAAATTTTTTCGTAATCTTATGACAATATTCTTCAGTAACTTCATTTTTATGGATTGACGCATAGGCCCTCACTTTTTTTTAAGAAACAGCAAGATACATCATATGATTTTCTGAAAAAGTTGTAAAATATTAAAATGATACTATATATTTTTAATTTGATGTTTAAATTTGAACAAACAAAAATTGTAAAGTAAATTTCTAACTACATTAAATTTAAAGTTGTAGATTAAATATACTTTCGTGATACCAGTAAATGTCTGAAACATATACTTATTTATAATATATTTATTCCATTAAACTCCTTTTACTTGAACATACTTAAAAACATCTATAAAAACGTAATGCCAGCGCTTATTTATTTCTAACTTCTCCCTACTTCTTTCACTTATTTTCCAATATGGTTGATGCCATATATTTATTGAATTACGTGTGTTCTTACTACCCAAATTTAAGGTGTTCTGCAAGTTGAACCACTTTGTCCAGTTTGCTACCCACATGGCTTCTATTCTCAACATTCTCGCAATCTCTATCGAGCGCTATCTTGTTATAATATTTCCCATCCGACTCCGAGTCATGCGCTCCCGCTCCGTCTACTTCTGCATGGTCGCGCTCATCTGGCTCTTCTCTGTGCTGCTTGGCCTTCCCAACCTTTTCACGTATTCTTACCTTGACTCGGCCTCGATCAACAACAACAACATCAATACTACCCATAAGCCAGGCTGCTTTGACGAAAGCCTAATCGATCGGAAATCCTTCCACGCTGCAATCTTCTTTCTTCTTTACCTCCTGCCTCTCATCACAATGATCATCCTTTATGGGCAGATGTGCTGCGTTCTCTGGCGAAGCACCACTCACTTCCGTGTCAAGTTTTGCAACTCTAATTTGGCCATTAATTCCCAAAATATGGTACCCCCCGATCTCCAACAGTTGCATAAGTATCTTCCACAAAAGTTGGAATCGGACAACATTGGTCCCAAAAGGCTTCAAGCTAACTTCAGCAGCCCCGGTTATGAATTCCCGCATTCGAATTCCTGCTCTGAGCCAATGGACTCCTGCAACGAGAGTGGCATCGCTTCCTGTCTCACTCAACGATATCGACGCGGAATGTCTGACAAAACAGCTACCTCAAAGAATAAAACGAACAACCCAGAAATTCCTCGACGGATTGTAGTATTTGAGACGACCTGCAGCCGAACTATCCCCTCGGACAGAACGCTCCATTCACGAAGAAAGGTCATACTCATGCTCATGATGATCGTGCTCATTTTTGCACTAAGTAAACTCCCACGTCACATCTGGTCATTCATATTTTTCAGCGGGAATGTGAGCAATTTTAGCCACGGCTCATTCGGCTACTTTTTCCCTATTTTTGCATTCCTCTGTATGTATTTAACAAGTGCTATAAATCCTATTATATATTTTATATTTTCCGACACTTTCCGCAAAGCTTTTCTTCAGGCGTTTTTCTGTATACCACAGTGAAAAATATTTTTAAATATTAACCATTTTTTAAATCTGTGATTGTTTTGTGCGTAATTCAAACTTCTTATTCATTAGTTTATAATTCAATGTTCACTAATATTATTATCATACAAATATATTTTTCACAATGTTATTGTTATTATTTATAATCAACCAATGCTTTAAAGAAATAAGTATTTTTATGTGTGCGCTCCTGTGCATAGATATACCGGATACTCATATCATTAATACAAATAATTTACCTATCAATACATTTAACAAACTTTGTACAAACATTTTATTTATTTGAGGATTTCATTTATTACCTACAGTTAGTACTATGCACTAAATATGTATATGTATATATATATTATCTGCAAATTAGTAATATTAAATATCTTACACACATACCTTACACATAAATATCTTATACACAAATAGAAAAGCCAATAATTGCCTTTAATCTATTTTTAAAATATCATTATTTATCAAAATAAGTGCACATCATGCCTCATGTTTTACTTCAAGTCTGAAGATTTTACTCTTGCATTCGTAATTTACCTATCACTCTTCATTTTAAATGTAATTTTCTATACAGGTTCTCTCTTCAGCTATCTAGTTTTCAGCTTCACTTTTTATTAGAATAAAACTTGTTCTTAGATAATAACAGTCAATTCGCCGTGAAAATAAATAGAAGAAATACCCACAATGTCAATAAAGAAAAGTTATTAATTAAGAGAATAAAGAGAATTAATAAATTCTCTTTATTAACATTATAGGTTATTCTTCAATAAAGCTTGTTCCTTTTTTTCTTCAGTATATAATTTTTCTTCGCTAAAAATTATGTAAAATTGAAAAATTCATACATTCGGCTTTTCTTGTTTTCGTTGCTCTTTGTTCAGATCAAGAAATAAAGAGCCGTCTATTATACTTATTTGAGTTAAAGCTGATTTTCCAAATAGATTAATTATGAAATCTCTTTTACGCGCTTTAAACTGACAAGATAAAGCATTAATTAACACTAGATGCGCGGGAGCGTCAATTGACACAAATTATCATATAATTCAGTTATTCATAACTTTTTTTCTGTCAAGTACTGCGTAGCCTAGTTTTGCTGAATTTTACTAATATTACTACATAGACAGTTAGTGCGTTAATTGACGCGTCTTGTGCTTATATCAATGACGATACTCCCGCACTTCTAGTGTTAAAATATGTATGGAATCTATACTTATCTTAACATAACATTTGAGTGTCTTTTTGTTATTACAAAAACATGATTGTGTTTTTATTTACTAGTATTACTATTACTATTACTGTATACAATAGTCTACAATGGAACAATATTTTCAGTTGTCTGTGATATTACACATCTCAGTATCTACAAAATAGTACCTATAGAAAGAAAATATATTCAAATAACTTTGATTTTCAGAATATCGCAAATTAATATCATTAAAATGTCTGCTTTGAATCAATACATTCTTATTATATAGGGAATATATTTTTTCTAAAAAAAATCAACATGTATTCTATAGGAGGTATTACTAAAATCGGACACACAATTTTGCGTATAAAAAAGATGCAAATAAATAAAATACATAATTTGAAAGTTTTGTTTAAGTTTTGTAACGCCATCCATGGCATTTTTAAAATACCTGTATTAATATGAATTTTTTGCTGTTTATCAAACATTATATTTAAAAACCCGCAAATTCAATTGCAATGTTATTTACAGAGTTTAATCTATGAGCATAACTGTCTAATTGCTTTAAAGATTTAGATATCGCAACTTATTTAAATATACATTTCATCAATTGGTGAATCTATTTTAATTTGTTAAACTCCATATTTTTGTCTTAACATTTATCTTCTGTTTAAACTTTTCAGTCAGTATAAATGCACACATATGTCATGTTTACAGTACTATACTTTATGTGTTTCTTGTGAAATTTCCCAGACTTACAGAACGACATTATGTAAATGACAACCTTTTTTAGATAAAAACCATCAAATGTTAATGTATTTTCTACTATGTACCACTGTTAAGTATACATTATGTATTAGTTTTTAATTATTCTTTTCGGTATAGTTTTTCTAGCGTAATTGTGTCTAACATAAATTTTTAATATATTTTTAAACTAAAATATATTATTCTCTTGAAATTATGTGCTGCTTGTTTTCTCGATTAATATAATGTATCATTATATTTTTGTATAAATCTGCGCAGTATTTTAAAAATGGAAGATTCATTGGTAGCTAAACATTTCCGAGTGAATGATGGTGTTTTCTTACTTGCTGCTGGAAACAAAACATTCATATAGACATTTCCTAAATCACACTGCTGTTTAAATGACAACATTTATTTAAAACGATTTTTATTACAATGTCAACGTATTAAAAATATTGAAAGTATTCATCATTCAAAGTTTTTAAATATCAGTTCATCTAAACTGAAACATATAAGTAAATCATATAATTGTTATCTATACATTTATATCATTTTAAAATGTATGGGTTTTTGATTCTGAAAAATATATTGTTAATTAATTGTTATGAATACATTTTAAACTATGTACAGCTGTATAGAGTAGCAAAGTTAATAACAAACAAAATCATTATATTAAAAAATAATCGAAATAAGCGCGAAATGTTATTGACTTAGGAGAGGAGGTGGTCCTTTAAGCCCCTGCCCCGCCTCCCTCTCCCGAATATTTCAGTAAAGTTTAAATGAATAAAATTTGCAAAATACGCTTCATTGACTTTCCTTCAGTATAGTTTTACATTTTTAGCGCTACTCCTCAAAAATGTGCAAAATTTCTAGTACTCCATTTTGAAAATTTTAACTAAATAATAAGAGCGAAAACTTCGTGTAGAAGCCCAGTATGAATAGATTAAATAAGATGATAGTAATCTGCACTGTGACACTTAAACAATTATAGTCGTACCTCGGAATTCAGTAATTATTTCGGTTAATTTTATAGAGAAATACGTATTTATCAAAATCATAGTTAAAACAAAAAAGCGCAAGTATAGGTACTTTGAATTACGTAATTATAAAAAATAGGCCATCGGAAGAAAGAATTATAGTGAATACCATCAAAATAATTGTTTATATTTATCGTTCTTTTTTGATGAGTAAGATTTTACATTAGAAAGTAGCATTCACTAACAATTTATTGCTAGTAAATTAATTAGAATTACCATTATTTGAAGGGAATATTCATTAAACATAAAACGACACCCAAATTGTGCACTGGTGATGAATGTACTTATAGATTAAGTCATTGTAACGATAACACAAATGTACATTTAAACACAAACATATATTATAATATATCACTTTGATTAACTATATTTAATATTGTTTGATATCTCTAATACAATAATTTATCTTAGAAAACATTTCCCATTTTATGAATACATAATAGCATAGGTATATAGAAATAGCATACCTACTGGTATATAGAAATCTCTTAAAAATATCGTTTTCCACTTTCAACTAAAAAGTTTTTCAATAAAAATGTTAATGTATTAAAATAATGGATTTACACAACACGAACAAATATTATTGCAATATACACAATTTTATGAATTATACCTACCAACATGAAAAATAAAGTTCAGTCGAGATATTTCCTCATTTCTGTCTTGGAGATTTTGGTGAAGTCGCGTGAGTTATCTCCAGAATTTCTGATTGAATTATGACAAGTGATCTCCCAGGTATTGGTGGACGATCGTTCACTATCTTTGTTCTGCTTTACAATTCTTTGTAAATCGCATATATTATACTCACCTCATGTAGACACTATGATTTCTCGTGCATCTTAACCAACATTGATATTGATACTTTTTCATATCTACGATTAGCAACAGAAAGTATAGATATTCATATAGAGAACTTTTAAGTAACACTAGTTTATTTATGTTGCTCCCATTGAAATAAAAACGATACGAGTATTTGTGAAGACCATAACAGGTACTAACAGAATATAATAATATAGTAACTTAATAATACATATAATATTGTTCTATATGAATTGGAACATTTTTAAAATTATGTATCTTATACTATTCTAGTTTTATTATGATTATAATCTACGGTAATAAGCTTTTTATTCTTTTTTAAAGGTAATAAAATGTATTAGATACTGAATACTCGTATTAATATAAATGCAGCATATCTATTATAAGGTGGTTTATACATGTCTTATAAGCTATATCTTGTAATTTACAATGATTTTATAATTCCAATTCAATGGCACTGAACACAGAGGGCAGCCACACATCTAATAATTAAAGTTTGTGTGCATATTTGTATAGAAGGAAAAATTCTTTTAAATATATTTTTTTATACATTACAAGTGTTGAATCCTATATCTACACAACCTATAAAAATTTTCGATTAAATAATTAAGTGTACATATGAAAGAATACTTTTTTAAATAATATATTATATACATCAAGTAGAAATATTACTGACGCTTACATTTCAGTATAAATTTGTCAATTTTATAAAGAGAATTTTCACCAAAAAGTCATTAATATATAGGGACACGTTAATACGTAATATGTAGTAAACATCTTTCTATGGAATAATTATATTCGTAAAATGGAACAATTATAATAAATTAGTGTAATAAAGACAAATTGACATAAAAGTGATGGAAACTGTAGAGGACCCTTTACTTCATTATATTACAATTTGAATAAAAGAAGATAAATACAGTTTAGTGTAAAATTATAATATTTCAGCAAAACATCACATGATATTTCATGTAACATTTAGCTCATTTTTTGGCATTAATACATGAGAGACAATAATAAATGCCGTATTGTTCACATTTGACAAATAAACAATATAAACAATACACAACTGGGAAAGTTTCCAAGTTGTTATATTTTACCAGTTGTGCACACTCCTCTTAATTTTTTATGGTCTTTCATCGGGAGAGGCACATCTCGTAAACTTTACTAGTTGTTATTAGTATCAAATATGCACACAAGGATCACTTTTCAATCAGAACGCTTAACTATAATAAATGTGGCGCGCTAAGTAAAAATATAACGAAATTCAACATTATTGATACTTTTGAAAGGTATATATATTTTTAGCAGTTAATTAGACTAACTAATTTTAGTAACTTTAAGTATATTGGATAATTTAAGCAATACTATATATATATATCCATTGTTTCAATTTAACATTTTAATTACTCAAAGTTAATAAAGTACCTATGTAAAATTTAGAGAACAATTTTTTTAATATTCTATTATTTTTGGTGTATATATTGTGTATATATTCTATATATTTTGGTATATTCTCAAATAATGTATTTAATTTATTTTATAATATTGATAACTGAACCCATGGCCTTGATTTCAAAGTCATGATTTGCTACCTAAATATAATAGACATTACATGTGGCATTAAGTATATATAATGCCACCCAACAGTCCTACATACTCAAATGCAGGACTATATGTGCCTACCTTAGACAACCCATACCTTTGACCTTTGCAAACCAGTCATAATGTACTTGTAGTTGTGTTATAAAACAAATTTGATATCAAAATACAATTTATATATTATTTAACAAACTACATCCATAGAAAAGTAATGCCGCCATTTTTAAAGAGGTCAAGGGCACGATTCTAGACACATGAAAGAAATAAATATTATGATTTGCTGCAGACTAAAACATATTTTTAATGATGTAACTTGGATTTCTGCTGATAAAATTCACCATTCTTAAATAATATAAAATTGTATGAGCTTAAAAATATAAATCTAATTTAACTTGTGTATGTAACATTGTTCATTCACTATATTAATGGCCCCTATAAGAGAAGTACAATGGGAATCAACTATTTATAATATACCTATACCTTTCAAATCATTTTAACATACATTTTATTTTAGATGGTATTTGAGTTAATATTATATTAATATTATTAAGCTATAAACATGGACACTAAAATTGCTAGAAAATATTTGTTAATGCATATTCTTGTTAATATAATTTACAATCAATTTTACTAAGATGTTTTTTTATCTTTAAATATTTTGTGTGTACCTACCATTGGTTCGGTTAGAAATTTTAACTAAATTTATATATAAAAATAATCCCTAGAACTCCAGAATTCCAAATATGGTCTTAGTTTTGAAATTGGTTCACCATATCAAGTTATAACCATTTTAAGAGCCAAAAAAGGTCCTTTTCGGAATTTTTAAATGGGTTTTTACAATAGTGCTCTGTGACAAAAAAAGAAATTCTAATCTCGTTTTATTTTTAATTTGCAATAACTCAGACAATTTTAAATCAATTTTCATCATTTTAATTTTGAAAGATAGCATGACATGTAATCATTCATAAAATATGATTATACATTTTGTTTTATCAAGCTTTCTTATAAAAAAATTACATATAATTTAAAAAAATGTTACTATGCATTTAGGAAAAAGTTATACATATTATATGATAAATATAACAGATGTATGCTCAATATTTTTGTAATGTATGTAAAATTACAAGGGAAATCTAAAAAATGTTACATTCAACACTGTATCTGCTATATTTTAGATGGAGAGTTTAAGTTCGACAATTTTTATTTCACAACAAAAGCTCAAAAATGTTATTTTTCAACTTTTTAATATAACGACAGTTATAAAACTATTTTAAATGCTAATGATATAATTATACTAAAAGATAGCCAGAAATCTGATTATTCTATATATATCCGTTAGATATATAAATATTTTAGTAAAACTTACCATTTAAATGTTTGAAATGCACCAACAAATTATTTTTTTTCATTTGTACTAGAAATCGCGCAGCCTTAAGAAAATTTTAGAAAGTGAAACTTAAAGTTAAATTCAACCCAGGTTAAAGAATTAAAACAAAAATAAATATTATAATCATATAGAGAATATTATGGCGATTTGAATGATATGTTATATATATATATATTTGACGTTTATAATGCAGATACAATATGGTTCATAAAATATGGAAGTAGATTAAGATACATA
>JAYRBW010061009.1:0-10530 GCA_036023295.1 Invenusta paracnida | reverse complement strand
AACTATCCTATATTACCTACTACATAGTTCGCTTAGCTTTACTAGCTAACGACCTATTGCCATAGGTCTAGATAAGAACACAATATTTCACTCTCTTAATGTAAGGAAATGCATGAGTCCAGGTTAGTACCGACATACATTGTATTGCTTAACTAAACAACTGTGAATTCAAATAGTGACTGGAACACTTGAAAGAGTTAACAAAATAGACTAGTCTTTCACTGTTTGACAATTATTTAAAACTAAGTAGAAATAATTGAAACTATATGCATAATGCCACTTTTTTATACATATATTTTTATTTATTTATTCTATAATAAAATGAATTTATGTTACCTTCGTGCATACTAAGTTTAATTTCAAAAGTAGAATATTTACAAAGGTGTATAGCATTAGTATTATTATAAAATTATATTATGAGTGAGAAAAAGTCTCTTCAAACGCGTCACATTTTTAGAAAACAAAAGGGACGGACATACAGCCAAACCTAAGGCACGCTTGATTATTATACATATTATAGTGCATATAAGAAGATGGAAGGAAATACCGTAATAGAGCTTCCTCATTTTTTCTGTATATAAGAGACTATACCGTAGTCTGCAGCAGACTGAAAGTGTAATAATGTGTATCTCAATATTTTTAAGCATACATGGATGCAAAATGTACTCGAGTAGCCTCAACTCTCACAACCAGAGAATTTGATAGAAAGCGCTATAGAATGAATGAATTGATGGAAGGTGAGAGAGAAGTCGCAAAGAGGTCAATTATGTTACAGTAGAGTTGAACACGTCACACGTACGATTTTACCCCTCCTCAACCTTTCCCTACTTTAGAGAAATTTCCAAAATTATAACATTCTTCCTCTTTTCTCCATCCTTTTGTCAGCAGCAATTCTGTGATTCTTGAAAGCTTCTATACTTACTTCTCCTGATACTTCTACCGCTCATTTCAAATTATAAATAAATTACTACTTGCGTTACGAATCGCTTTCTTTTTCTTCACTTCTGTTTTCCGTTCTCTGTTTAAAATTTCATTCTCTTCTCTTTGATGAAGTGTCTATTGAGAAGCTATTTGAACAGCAAAAGGGTGGTGTGTACACTGTAAAAAAGTTAATATGCTAATTTCTCGTGAATTTAGTTGGTCAGACTATATTATATAGGTTCCAAATATAGTTCCCAACAACTTTTACTATATGTAACTCGTGCCATAAAACAGAGCGCAGTATATTATGCTTATACATTTAAAATGTTTAGAATTGGATTATTCAAATAGAAAAAATTTTATACATATTTTATCTTGAATAAACTAGTTTTTTTATTATTTTCAATGACGCATACCATCAATGTAAATCATAGAAATAGATTGTCTGCGGTTTCTCCGAAGCTAAAACAAATATCTATTTCTATGATGTAAATATATTCATATTAAAACATATATTATATACATTTAAATTATAATTTGATGCAAGTTGTTTTTTCTTTAAAAAACTTTCGTATAGAATTGAATGACTTGTATTATAATAATAATAATAAAAATAAGTAATTATTTTTTTCGATAAAATTATAAAAATATGTATGTACTAAAGTACAAAGATATATGTATATATCTAGGTATGTAGATATTACAAGCAAATTAAATGTTTCGTCAATATACTTATGTATATTCTTGTATAATTATATTTAGATATTATAGTTACAAAAATGTTATCAAATATTGTGCAGGACTTTACATTTATTACATTTAGTTTGACATTTTTAAACAAAATAGATGATGACACGAAGAGCATGGCGTACACGTATCAGCAAGTCTTATTTTATGACAGAATGGTAATTGCATTAGTCCTACACTGTATTACGTCGATAATCAAATTTGTTGTGGTGAACTTCTTCGAAAGTTAATCATCTTATACGCAAGAACATAAGGAATTCCATTTTTTTTAGAAGCGACATTTCATGATATTTTATAACTTATCTAAGTAGATTATTCAAATGTATAAGATGTTTCCAATATGTCTGAATCAAAATATATACAACGTAAATTGTTAATACATTTTGTAGCATATATACAGTACCATATAGGTACATTCAATTTTAATAACATGAACTTAATTTCATTTTCAATATGTATTTACTATTGTAACAATTTATGTTTCTTTCTTTTAATTTAATTCTTTTTTTTTAATTGATATTTCAACCATTGAAAAAAGAAAAAAAGTGTTTTTATACGAGTATATCATAGGGAATACATTATATTAATTATTAATTACATTGTTATAATTTATATTGAACATTAATATAATCAACTTTTTTATTGAGTACAAAACATTGATATTGAGTAAAGTAAAAATGTGTAAGATGGTTATATAAGCATCATATGAGGTAATATGAAAGTGTGACGAGTGACATAAAAAGTTAAAAGTAACATATTATGCCCTACCAGTGAAGTGTCATATGCATAATTAAGTCTTAAAGGTAAATTTATACTTAATATATGTATTATGCAGTTGTTCACTTCAAAACAATACACAACAATGTAAGTAGTACATATAAGTAATATGATACAAGGTCACCAGCTATTTCCCCCACCAACTCATGCACCGGTTTGCCATTCGATAGCAATGCATAAGTTCGTAGGTATAAATGGTACAAAATGAAAGTTTTAAATTACCCAGGAATTTAAAAGCTTATGCGCATGGCTCACATTCACAAAAAATTCAACTCAAAATTAGCAGTGAATGCAGTAAAATTCTAATATAAAGTTTCGGAAAAATTCACAATTTGCATGCGTCATTCAAAACTGTAGAATGGGCAAATTCAATTTCACAATATTGTGAATGCCGAGAAATTGTTATATGAAAATATGCGGGAATTTTTAAACTTGCATGCACCATTGAAAACCATACGGTGAGATCATTCAAAACTATGGGGTCTAAAAAATTAAACAGAAATTTAAAATGCACTGGTTTCATTTTTACTATATATAGTAAAAATGAATTATATAAAAATTATTATAAAATGACCTATATAGGACTAAAGTCCTATATAGGTCATTTATTCCTAGTAAAACATCCAATTCTATCAATGTTGGGGAACAGAATCCAAATATGAATTACTAGTTTCGTATAAAATTTAAAAATGTATCGATTAGAAAATGTCTTATTTGAAATCGGCACGGCAAATATATGGGAATCCGCACATTATTAAAAAAAGGCGTACATGAGGCTATAATACCATTACTGGTGTCGATAAAAATGTATTTATAAATGCAGAAATTCACGTAATTTTAATAATTATAAAAAGTTAGAATGACACGTGTAAACATTGAATTTACCGCGAAATTTTTAGTAAGAATTCCGCGCAAATCATACCTTTTGAAATAACATTTGAATGTCATACAAAAATTAATGACGCCTGTGAAAATACATTTTTGCGTAATTATTTTAAATTTTCTCACCTACGCGTTGTTTTTTATTAAACAAGTAGTCGGATGGGGAAATAGCCTAGAGGTTCATCTTTCTCATTGTTTATATGATATACAGTAAAAACTGTACCTGACTCAAATTAAGACACATTTTGTCTTTCTTTTGGTCTATATAAAAAATAAATAAAAAGGTTACTGAACTTGAAAACAGTATTTCTAAATAATGTTATCAATAAGTAACCAAAAACGTATTCCCTTTCTTCCCTTTTGCCTCGTCTTTATTCCTTTTTCTGTCAAACCCCTGTGGTAACAAACTGTATCATGTAATATGTCTGCATTTTGGATGGATGCATCTATATTAATCGATTCATTGACTGTTTGGTTTACAAAATCTTTAACAACGATTGATATATAATATGCAAAAATTTCTCCAGTGTTTCCTATGATATAATTTTATCTTATAATATAGGCAATATAATCTTAACATAATCATTGATTTGATATATCAAGTTTCTTTCGATTTGGAAAAAATGAAATCGCGAACCTTCTTTCTAACATCATAATCATGTCCTCAATCCTAAATACAGAAATTCTAAAGCTGTAGTCCCATTATTTGGATATAATTAAAACTTCAGACAATATCAAAGATGGTACTTTATCTCAAATAAAATTTCACTAAATAAAAAAATATCCTTCATTGTCTCCTAGAATCCAAAAACCAATATCCATTTAAATATTTTGGTAAAATGTTACATCGGTGGAACATTAAAAAAATAGCTAATAGGTTTATGGTTTACCATATTAATATGTATTGGCAAGTATTAATTATATTTTCAGGATATATAATTTGTTTTATAATAAGTTTAAAATATAAACGATTTATCTTGAAACAAGTTGAGCACGTATGTATATCTAAAACGTTTCTTTCAATACTCAATTGATTGAAATTCATCAAGAAGTTAAACATAACTATTTGTGAAAGAAGATATTTAATAACTTCTTTTCCACAAAGCTGACTCATATTACAGTCGAAGTGTAAATATGACAGAATGTCACAAAATTGAAAAATTCTCTTTCTAATCAGTTAACTCAGAGCTAAGTTATAACTAGATTTATACATATATATTTATATAACTTTCGTATAAGTAAGCAACCAGGATAGTCTTGGAAGTATATGGGCGAAAAAGAGTAGAAAATGTCAGAGGGATGTATAAAAGGATTCTTCGAAGTACTGCCACATTTCTTTTAAAGAAAAAGTTGACCAGCCAGACTTAAATTAAAGTATTAGAAAGTCATTTCTCAACTTCATTTTTTCTCTTAAACTCATTTATACCTTTAAACTCGTCAAGACATCTATGTGCAATACGACTTTTTTATACAAGTGAAATATATACCCGATATATTAACTAGTCATGGTAGTGCTTCCTAGTCCGCAATGTTAATCATAATAGCATTTTAGTATTTTCTACGACATATTCTCTTAACAAACATACAACTTGAGAATCGATTGCATACGTTAGATAAGTTTAAACAAATGTATTTACGTATTGACGGATTGGATATATAACGTACGTATATATAGATATTGTAAAAACACTTAATCCTGATTATTTAAATACATATTAAATGCCTCGCTTGAATGGAATGTTTTTGAAAATATATTTTATTTAAAGATATTTACATATAAATAGCTTATAAAATGATTATCCAATTAATGTTTATGATATATTTTATATCAATTCAAGGAGGATACATTATACATTATTTTTTTATTTATTCACATTTATTATAAAATAAAAAAAATGTATGAGAATGTTGGGATTAATAGAAAACGGTAGTCAAAAGCTTATTTTAGAAATATAGGTAATACAAATATAGTATAAATAATTCCACATCATATGGGTGACAATATATTTAATTCCAACATAACATATATATGTAAAGATAATAGAAGTATATAGAGGCTATAGTATGTTGGTGTATATACATAGTTTCATTTCATAATATGAAAAACATTAGAGATATATATCTCTATCTAGCTGTAATCTATACATAATATTTATAAAAATTCGCATACATATATCGGTACAAAAGATAAATACGAGCATGTAATATACAGGTACATATGTATAAAGGGTTTACTTAACTATAAAAAAACATAATTCTTATCACTTTTTTATAGAAATGTGCCACAATCGTTGATATATTATATAGAAATCTCTTGTAATAAGCTAGATTTTACCCGATTGAACTGGTAAAATTAGTCCACATCAGTTCAATATATTAAAGTCAAAATTAAGAACAATTGGTATTTAAAAAATCTAACTAGGTGCTAAATATTTTGACTTAACTAAATTATTAAAGCTTTGTATTATTAATCGAAAGATAAAGCACTTAAAATCCAAATTTTGAAAATTATAACACTTAAGTAAATTAAGTGGGTACTTACTTATTCCTTATAGTAACTATTCTAGTTTAAGAATAGGATTATGTTTGACATGTCCTGATATCTATAAACTGTATTTTGAATATGTTAAACAATACTTAAATATGTAATACATCAAATACATTTAACAAACGTTTTAGAGTATTAAAATCATATTCAGAACAGTATTTCTTTCTTTATTATCATATCATAATTTTGAGTATATTCATTGGAATATTTAATCAGACACGTATTATTCCCTTAATAATATGTACATATTTTTAGACGTAGTTTTATCAAAATTAATTATTTTATACATTAGAATGAATATTTGATATCCTTCTCCTTATGTTATTCAATGACGACTACAAGTTATTCTTTATAATGACAAGGCTTTACTTTGCTTTACTTTACTTAATATATATTATTTTAAGACTGTTCGTAGGCGGGCCACTGAAGACTCGAAACAGCAGACAATCGGCATTATTGAAAGATTAATTATCTTTGATATAAAATTTAAAAAATGTTTTAATTAAAATTTGTTTGTTATGATCTGAACTTTATCAATTTTGTAGTAGAGAATTGAAAATCTTTCATTCGACATTAATAGTAAAATATAAGTAATTTATGTAATAGAATATTGACATACCTTAATATAGAACTTATTTAAAAACACGTATCGCATTAAGTAAGCTAACGTTTTATGTATCACATAATAAATTAGAGTTGGTTTGATTTATACAAAAAACAATTTTTCTATATATCGAAGTAAATTATTATTTACTTTTAGTATTATTAAGATAATAATATATGTAATTATGTATTAAAACAAAGTGACATGAGACGATCCCATTAAGGAAATTGACTTGTACATATTAACTCTTAACTCTTAAAGTTTTCAAAATATTATACGAATAAACTCGTATAAACTATGCTTAATTTGAAAAATACATTATTTAAGTTTATTAATTTAAAAATTGCATTTAATATAATGTTATATATTAAAATATAATGTTTTTGAAAAGTATTGTTTCCTCGCGTCATTGCATTGTTCCTCGTTCTAACAATCACGTGATTATTGGCGTCTATTCAGTTCACGATATGTGTTCTCGAATGATTCATTGTGTTATCCTTTTGAGTGACATATCGTGACATTTTGTAGTTCCAATATTGTGTTTTGTAGATATGCTTGTGTTAAATAGGAGTTGTGAGAAAGTTTGACTTTTAACACAATATGATAATATGGTTTATGAGTTTCTGTGCATAATAATGTATGGTTGAGGAATAAGAAGAAACGATTACTTTAATCTGTGAGAATGATTGTTGAGGTCTACGATTATATAGTCCGAAATGAAAGGAATTAGAAGGGGCTTGATTATTCTGTTTAGTGAGTTGGAACAATGTGCAAATATTTCAAGCTAAATAATTTACAGGGTATAAAATAATGATAGAGATTGCTAACTAATTATTATAATTTAATGATCAAATATATTGTTTTAATATGTTCCTCAATTTGCCTCTTTGTAAAATTTTGATACTCGGGCATAATTACATTATTAATTATATTTAGTGGGGATGAGAGCTAGAACAGAGGAAATATAGTTAGCTAGATTTGTTTAATGTCATACAATTTAATTTGTGTTTTATCAATTATTATTTATTGCATTTTAATATTATATATTTCGTTTTTTATTCGGTAACAGTATACAGTACGAAGTATGCATTTTTAAAGTAACATTAACAACAATTTTTATTTTACTTAAATTAAATGTTGTGTTTTTTATATTTAACTATATGTCGTCCCTAATTTTAATTCTAAAAATTAAATGAACATATTAAAAGCTTTACTTGTATTTCCACGGCATAATTTATAGATTATAATAATAATCTTATTAAATGAATATTATGTGAAATCGAATAATTTAATAAGTTTTCGTTATACATAAAACTATAACCCTATATACTACAAATTAGGTACTCATTTATTTTGTCTTTCATGAATATTCAAAATTAGTATATTTATGTTTAAGAATGAACGATTTATTTAGACCATGTGCATACATATTAGAATATAAAAAGGAATAAAATCAAATAACTTAAATGCCTGCCTATAAATTCCTCCATACGTGTTTTTTTATGTACCAAATCGTTATATGTACAAGAAGTTTATTGTACGACAAATGATATGTAAATAAATGATATTTATGTTTTTATATATATAAATACTTTGTGTATAAAACATTAAATCGATAAACGGAGTGAAGTGGGGGCTCATTAGCTACCATATGTAATTATTAAATTTCCTAGTAGAGTCGAGTTTTGAAACTTCACATGTAGTGAAGACGTTTTGTAACATATTTCATCGAAACAAAACTCAAAAGTA
Organism: Invenusta paracnida; assembly: GCA_036023295.1. Lineage (NCBI taxonomy): Eukaryota > Metazoa > Platyhelminthes > Proseriata > Coelogynoporidae > Invenusta > Invenusta paracnida. The sequence continues at coordinate 2,302 of JAYRBW010061009.1, read as the reverse complement.
CTTTTTTTTAATGTTAAAAAAATGTTAAAAAAATTACAAAATTTCAAAAATTATTATTTTTATTTGTATTTTCTTGCAATACAATTTAATTTTATGGTATTTCGTGATTTAATATATACAACAAATCAGTCCAAATCATAATTGTATTGATTTTCAAAAAGATATGCATTTAAGCTTACCTTTATCATTTTTTTTAAAGGTGCATTTTAGAATGTTAATAGCTAGTAAATATAACTTTAACATTCTAAAATAATATTTTAGGAAATATCACATCACTCAAGCTTTTATAGTTTCATTTGTTCAATTAAAACTCACAAAAACACTGCTTCAAGGGAGCCATAACCCCACCCCCACTCATCTTCTCCCGGGTATCGACGGGATTCAAAGAAAGAAACCTCTGTGAAAAATGAAGTTCTTTAAAATAGAAACTTATTTTTTAATTTTTATTATTACAGTGAAAGTATGTTACATGTGGTGATTTAAATTTGTAAATATGTCAAATTTATGATGGAAGGAACTCTGTATATAAAATCGCACTTCTTCATTCAAAGGACAATTCTGATATGTAATGTTTTTCATTTAACCAAACTTCCATGAAATAATTTGCCTTCACATTACACTATGATGGAATTGATTATTATACACTTTCGATACCTTTGAACGATAGTATATTCCGGAGACAACGGGAAAACGGTTGTTTAAGTTTCTACTTGTATATATTCAATAACTACAAAAACTGCAAAAAAACATTACTTCAATCAAACTAAACGCATTATATAAAAAAGATTTCGTCTAAAGAAGAAAGAATAATTTCAAAAAGTCAATATATTTATATAGATCAATACACCGTCACATGTTGTTAAAAATATTTAGATTATACATCCCAAATAAATATATTAGGTTCGTTTTTTTAAATTACGTTAGGCAATTGTTTAATATTCAGAAAAATTTGACATAGGCTTGACTATATTGTGACTGCAGTTTATACACATATATGTAGTATATTTATAATATATTACTAGCTGTTAATTTTATTTTCAAATAAACGTTCAAATGATTTTTGTGACAATGAAATGTAGACACCAAAAGAAAAGAAAAAGTCTGAGAATAAATGTATACATTAGGTATTTATGTATAATAGTATTCAAAGATACAAAACCCAAAGTGTTATACCTACTTTACCATATAAATTGACATTTATGTTATTTACGACCTATGTTAAAAATTCGGTTGTACATTTGATAGCAATGATATTTTACTTAATATATTTAATTAGTATTTTGTTATTACGATTAGTTATATAGAAATGAATTGTAATTATTTTAATTATTTTAACATGAAAGTAAAACTTGTTTGAGGTTTCCAATGACAACCCATACAATTGATGAAATTTATGAAATTTTATTACTTTGTGGTTGTCTCATGCATAATGATTAAGACCTAAATATACAATCGTATACATATAGTAAGAATAAATTTGTGTACAGCATTAATGTTATTTAGCAAAAATATTTTGCATCGTCTAATATATAGAATTGTTTTAATCTTGGATATATTGCATAAGCATATATTATACAGTCCATTTATAATAATTCAAAATTGTTCATCTAAAAAGTAAGACATTAACTATTATGTGTACCAACATCATGTGTAATACTTGTTAGTGTAGAATATTGTATGTTATTTACTGCAGCTAAAATGTTCAGCTTCTGAGTATTAATTACTTATAGTTTTCTTTGAATGAAATATAATAAAAAGTAATTGAAAGCTGCACGATTTACCATTGAGGACAATTAGAAGCGGAGCAGCGTAACAAACTGATCCAAAATCTTAAATGGGGCAATCATAGCACATCGATATATAATAAAATATTCCTATCGACGATAGACAAAACAACCAACGAAGTATTAATAGGGGATATATCATGCACCAACTACCTCTTTCGACACGAAATCTCGCAAGGGACCACACGAAAACATTCAGGATAGTACCTACTCACCTAAACTCAAACCTACAAATATTTTTTCCCCGACTGATCCACTTATTAAATCAACTACCAGAGGAGATCATTAAAAGAACCATATTGGCAGATTCAAATCTAGTCTAACACATGTATTTTAGTCATTCGAATGGTAACTTAGTATAGAAGTTATACGTCTAAAATACACATTTATTTTGTATACCACTTTTGACTGACTGAACATATTTTTGATGAGTTTAAATACCTAAACCTACGGCAGTAGGTTGTTAGCTCATGCGCGCAACTTACGTACAGTACAGTAAGGTATATTAGAATACCACA
>JAYRBW010061008.1:0-30998 GCA_036023295.1 Invenusta paracnida | reverse complement strand
AGTATTAAAGTTTATAATAACTTTTTTGAGAATAAAATACATCGAGTTTAGTATCAAATCGTAGCTCTTAAAAAAAATAATTTCCCAATAATAAAATGTAAGAATGATATAATTTTATTCAATAATGATCAATTAATTAATTAATTACATTTTTATACCCACTTAATAAATGTATTTGGTTTGAGCGCGCTTAAGCCGGCTTGACTTCGCTTAGAACGGTTTAGCCATAGCCCTCTTTTCCCCGGGAAATATTGACGCAATCGACGCTATGGCTGAGATGGTTTAAACCAACTTTAAACCAAACCAAGCTAAGCGAGACATTGAAATGGCCTAATGTATTAATTATATTAAAATATTTATCGCTTCAATTTAAGCAAAAGACTAGTTTTTTGAAAGTCAATAAGTATGTATGTCTAAAAAGTAGACATCCAAGTTGTACTTTTTAAATTATTCAAGAAAAAATAACGAAATAATATGATTTAAATAAATAAATGTCAATAAAACCCGCAGAATAAAAGAAAATCAGGAATTATTCAAACATATTATTTCAAACAACAATGAATAATAATTATAGCTTAAATATCGGTTAAAATCTGATTAAATGCTAACCAAGATTAGTATAGTATACTCATATATATAACATAAGAATATTAAGACACACTGATTTGTAATCACACTCAATGTATGAATTAGTTAAAGTCCGCATTTCTTAGGTATACATTCCATTGATATATAATATTATAACAATCGTCAAATTAATTGTGGCTAGAATATTGATTGGTCTGTATATATAATATAAAGAGATATAGGTAAGTGATGATAGATAGACTTTCAACTCTTATTCATTTAATAGGCATCACGTAAATACTATCGCCAGAAAATTATTTTATTACACTGAAGTTTATATTAATAAGAAAGTTTTCTCCTGTTACACGCTTTTCTCCTGTTACACACTTTTGGATAAATTTATATCGAAGATATAACTTTTGAAAGATGATTATTATGTATGTAATATTAATTAATATAATTATTATATGTATCATTACCCATTATACTGTACCATTTCTACCTGAAAATTAAAAGTTTATGTCTATTCTTACCTATATATTATTATCTGTACCTTTCATACAGTACCATACCTACTTGAAGATGAATAGTATATGTAGTCTTCTAACTAGCTAAACCTTTTGTACATGTTCATATCACTCTATTTCTGTAACCTTCCTATTTAAAATGTCACATTTTACAGTAAATAAAGCAATTTTATTATTATATTATTATTATAGTTTTTAGAAATTCCCCGTCTAGTGGTGATCGACGCTCGCACTCTGATTTCAAGATTTAAAATCGGCCAGTCATTTCACCTATATGGCTTATATATATTCTCAGAGTTGTCATTTCACCTATATGGCTTATATATATTCTCAGGGTTGTCAATTCATTTATATATGTACAATCTTTTGGGCCTTGACTCAGTTTCAATGCATTCTATTTTTAATCGTATTTGAAGTATACATTGATCATCAGAAGATCCCTTGAGGCCTCTCTCTTATGTCCAGTCCACTGAAAAGCATAACAATAATTTTTAGACAAAATGGCGATCTATAATTAATTAAAATATCCTTATACATGTTATTTACTCTCTAGTAATATAAATAACATAAAATGTATGAATAATTAAAAATATAGTGTATTGTACCTTTACATATTAAATTTTGTTTAACATTTTGCGATTAGTTTCACATCGTTCATTAAAATTATGTGACGGTAAATTTGACAATAAAAGAATTAAGCATAAACTAACACTTAGTGAACAAATTTACAGTACATACCAATATATAATAATTAAAGGCACGTTTTATTACATTTTGTATATATTGTATCTTATAAGTGGGATAAATGCCTCCAAGAATTTTAATATATATCACATTGATTGTACGAGCTAAGTAAATCATCAATTCAGCAGCTTCTTCAATAACAATTCTATAAACAATTGTGATAAAATAATAACAAATTCTGTATGTTTATTTCAGATTTCAGATTTAGATTGAATAAGAAAATTAAAACAGGTTATACTTATACAACATAGCTTATTTTATATGTTATTATGTAACTATTTCATTATAATTTCTTTAAATATGATGCGTTATCAGTGACAGATAAGGACACGTCTGTTTTATATGTAGAATATAGTTTAATGTTTCATTATTAAGGGAGGAGTCTTGAATAGTAAAAAAAAATATAAGTAGATTTTGACTCCGGTAAATAAATTGAATAATCCCACAAATAACTGTGCATACGAACTCAACACTACAAACATTTTCTAATTACAATAACCTATATCTAAATCATATTTTTTCTATACAGAATATACATTTGTGAGATTAAGATGAAATTATATTTGCTTTCCTTGATTCATTTCGCTCAGGTTTACTTCGTTTAATAAAGCTATTTGCGTAATTATTCAAACATCAACATATTTGAAACCTCAGTTAGCCTAGAATTGTTCATATTTTAGTTTTGGTTTTTGATCTTATTGGTATGGTTTGATAATCTACATTATCTACTAATTTTCAGGATAAAGCAGATATTTCCAATTTTTTATTAAGGAGCATTGTTTTGTGCTATAAACATAATTTCGACTTTGAAGCTACGTTTATTATGCAAATATAAATTTTACATTAAATATAGTTTTAAAATCAATTTGAAAGTTTTCGAGTTTTGACAGATATTTTACATTATCAAAAAATATTTGTTTGTATACATAAGTTTATCGTGCATTCAAATATTCATAATTTTTAATTTTGCAAAACAGCTTCAACATTTGTTTTTACAAATACAAAATGAGTGAATATACACTTTCTTTTAAAATATAATAATTGATTTAAAGAATATTAGCTAAACATTCATTAACAGCTATGCAAATAATGTGATCACAGCTTAGTTTCTTACAACATTTTTTAATGTCGCAATGATATTTGTACCAGAAATATTGCGGATATGAAATAAACTCCGCGATAAAGAATCTAATTTATTGTGCAGTACCTGTAAAGTGGTTTTATCTGAAGAATTAGATCTACTTGGATTTATTGAAGAAAAACCAATTTAGCAACTCTTGTAAAAACTTGACTCAAATATAATATATACGCAAGACTAGCAAACAAGACTAGATCAAAACCCAATTTCTTATGAAGTATGCTGAGTTTAATAAGTATATCTGTCTTAAATGACATGTTTTTCTTTATAAATGAGGAAATCAATCTTGTTTATATATGAGTGACATATATCCGGCGTATCTATCATCAATCAATGCAATGTTTGATTAAAATAGTGGAATATTCAATGTAGACAAATATTGTCAATTTAGTAAACTCTGCATGAGATTGTAGATTGCCACCAATAAAGTGTGATTTCGTTTTTGAGGGAATTTAAACAATCGTTGACAATTTAATATATTTTCTTTCTATGCTGTCAATACTGTTTTTGTACAGTAATTAATTTTGGTTCATCCATTTTTAGAATCTCCCATGAACAAGTATTTCTTGCTGGAACTTTTTGTCTAAATAGGCTTAAACAAAAAGTTTAATCGGTTTTCAATAAAATTCTTAGAATCCCATAAATTCACATTAACCACTAATGCAGACATATATCTTTATTCTGCTTATAAAAAATAATGTTATTATTTATCTGCACAAAATAATGCTCTATTCTTCAAGATTATTATACTGTATAAATATAGCAAGAAAGTCAATCTACTTGGGGGTATTTCTAATACACAAAACTCTCATAGTTAGAGAACAGTTGTTGCGGATCGGATCTTGTTGAATAATTGTCTTCTGCTGTAACAGTAAGAGGCCTATGGTTGCGTGATTTGATTGTACCTATGTATATGTAGAATACCAGCTGTAAGAATAACATTTAGTTTACAATCTCATTATGACTTGGATGATTACCTGGACGGTAGGCATCTCTAATTTTGTAAATATAGAAATGCATTATCGCCTATAAAATGTGATAAATTATCAATATTATTTAAAAATATATGTACGCACAGTTGTAAGAAAAACAGTTACTTATTATTTTTTAGTTACTTTTAAAGTTATTTATAGCTTAAGTAACTTTAAGTAATTTATTTATAATATAAATTATTCGTAATAATTAGTATTTTGCAAATGCAAAATAAAACTACAATTAAAACTATAAAAATTACAAAAAATGTATAAAATGCATTTATTTAATTTAGTTTATGATTGCACACATTTCTGTGTGTTACTATAATTAATTACCATCGGAACATTATTTCCAATGATATAGACTTAACCAAATTATATCATATATCTTGCGTATAATTTGCGTAACATAACGTATGTCTATACGTTGCGATCAGAATTTATCGATGTTGAATTATTTATCGAAATGAAATAAGTTTATTGATATATATACTCATATGTATATACAAACCACAGTTATAGTACCTAATCATCGTTATGTTAAATATTATTTATAATTGTTTTAAATCGTCAAGAAAATATTGTGTTTTGTCTGAAATAATGCTAATATTTAGCTATCCAACACAACTAAAATCATTCTAAAAAAATAATGTTTTATATTTGAAACAAACCTGTATATCTAGTAAGAAGTAATTTTAATATGGTTTCGTGTAAACTCAAGGGGGCTGTTCTATACTAGATTTGTTGGTTTTAATATTTTGTCAAAAGTTAAGAATTTTGCTAAACTCCTTAAAAAATTAAGTTTAACTCTATTTTTTATTCAAAATCAATGCCAAACTAAATTAGGTTTTTAAAGTAATTGAGTCATTACGTTATCCATCCTGGCATCATACTTTGATCCCCCCTAGGGCCCCCTATAATTTTGACACTTCCTAATTGAGGGTTTTGAAACTTTGAAAATACTTTAACAAATGTGTTTTTTAATATGTTTCATTGGAAAATATGGTTAAAAATATTATTTTTATAACCAAAAAAGTAAAAATATAACTTTTTTAAATATTAAATTTTTTGAAAGCTTTTAAATTTTTTGCAAAAAAATATTTTATTGTCATTTTTGAATTTTTAAATGACACTAATCACTATTCCCGAATCCGAATTTATTCTATTTTGAGATAAATGTGTACTTTTTATATAAAAATGATGTTTTGCTAACTTTTGAAAAGATTGTATTTTTAGTGTGTTCACGTGACAACCTCTTTTGATGCACAACAATAAATATAGCGCTAAACGGTGTAAAACTTTAATTGAAGAAAGGTCCCGGAAGCTTACATTGTTCTAGTTCAAATAAAAGTCGCAGCAAAAATTTGAGAGGGGACCTTAAAGTATATCACTCCCTCCCCTAGTATTGATAGGGTTCATGTAATTCAATACATTTGAAGCTAATTTTAATATTATTCATTGTATGTATAATACAAAACTTAAAACTTAATTTGAAAATACTAAAGAATCTTAAAAAAACTTATATCTTTCTTGTGTGTAAATAAACATTTTAAAGCAAATACTGATTAATAAAACAATGACCGCAATATAACTCTCAATTGTCAAGAAGTGCTCTGATAAAATCTCACTAAGTATATACAATATATAATTTAAATTAGATAATTAAAAAATAAAATATAACTTTATAATAACAATTTAGGCGTCATTAATCATTGGATTCTAAAATACTATCAATCAATTTAATTCATATAATATTTGCGTGTAACAGAGCAACTGAATAATACCTTCAACGTTTCGGTTACTTTCGTCAAACCGATATAAATTTAATTACTCTAATATTTTTTTTTAAATTTTCCTAATTTTCCTAAAATCAAGGAATATTTTATTTAAAACATATACCAGATTAAATAAACATACATAATATGTATAATAAAAAAAGTAAATCGAAACTCGAATCAATGGAATCTGTTGCTAAACTACACGCGGATAAACAAGTATATATAGAAAAATATGAAATCTATGTAGGCTGAAAAGCTTATAAATAATAAATTACCATTTAATTGCTATGCAGTTAATGTTCATAAATATATTCGATAAATATTCCCACCTTTTAACTTTTGATACATATACTATTCAGAGGTATTCCTAGTCATCTATAGAAGTGCCTATACTATTCCGAGGTATTCCTAGTCATCTATAGAAGTGCCTATACTATTCAGAGGTATTCCTAGTCATCTATAGAAGTGTCTATACTATTCAGAGGTATTCATAGTAATCTATAGAAATGCCTATTAAATCTACAGGCAATCAAATTTCATAAATTATAAAAAACAGTCTACAACATCTAATCCCTATATACATGAAATGCAATGAAATGATTCTAATATATAATGCTTCCCAATATACATATAGATATTATATATATAGCTACATATATTATACGTATCTCAAATTAGTATAATAAATATTAATTCTCTTAATTTGTGTCTTCTATTGAGTTGACGCAATTGTTTGATTTGACTGCGCTAAAGCGGTGCTAGATGGTTGTTACTTCCTATATAGCTCTAATTTATCACGTCCTTGTCAAAATTGTATTAATTTCATTGTAATAATTCCATTGTATTGCATTAATTCAAGTTTGGGTAATATCTTTGAAAAGAAATCTACGTACTCGGATCGTCAGCCATTGAGTTAAAAATAGATAATTTGTAATTTACTGCACTTATATAATGTTAACAGATTCTGACTAAATATATAATTTATTTTTTACTTATGTTGATTTAAATTCAAGTTTTGAATTACCTTAATATCACGAAACAAATAATGAAAGTTTTAATATTTTAAAATGAACATTTTTAGTAAGAAACTATACGTTATCTAAGAATTATAGCCTGAATTAAGAATAAAATAATCCATGTGTTTGATTCATTGTGACTTCGACAGCTTAGTAGCGACCTCGAAAAGATGAATAAAACCGTACATTTTGATTAAGATATATTAAAATATTGTCAAACATTATTATTTTTAATATTTTGTCAAATACAAAGACTGAAATTAAATCAATTTTAAAGTAGTCATCAAAAGTATTTTATATATAAAATATCCGGAACTTGTATTATACATTTCATAATCCAACGTTAATATTAAAATTATGTTTTGTATGTTTTGTGAAAAAAAAACTACAATATATATATATATAATAGGCATATAATTAAATCATTACAATACACGTATCAACTGTAAAAACGACATGGCATTGAAGTTTTTAAATAAATTAACTGTGGCACTAATCCCTACATAATATGGTATACACGCTGTATAGCCACACAGGAACATGTCTGCCGTATACAGCTTATAAGTGACATACTTACCGTTTGTTTAAGCACTATGTGACACGCATGTATATAGTCAAGTTTGAAATGAAACTTTATATTTATTCAAATAGATTCTAATAATATGGGCATAAGAATATTATTTATTTTTATTATCAAATAAATTGTACCATAAAATTTCATGTTAACAGTATAATTTATGAGCAAGTTCATTTAAATAATTGGTGATTTGGATAATGATATGGAGATTGCAATATTTGAACGAAACATGTAGATAATTAGGTATTATTTTATTAAATAAAAATATATTTTGATTCACAAATAGAGTCAATCAAAATTGAACGTGGCGAATTTATTAACCCAACATCCCAGGGGACTTATAATTATTAAAAAAAAATAGATTGACACAAAGTCACTAGAATAGAGAGCAATTCCATTAACAATTAGTTTACCTCTTTTTGCTTTCGTATGAAAATGGAGGAATGTTAGAGGAGCACCTCTGTCAATTACAATAAAATCATTGATGAGATGGCAGTTTAAAGCCTATTGTGCAACTACGTGACTGGTTTTTGTACATTATAGTAATTATTATTACCATTACTATAACCCAAACCTCTGAGAGTTGAATTATTACAGCGTGCTAAATACAGGAATCCAAAAATATTGATGAAGTTATTGCTTTGTAGACTTAAAATCAATTGATACACAGAGGAGAGAGCTGGTTGTTCTTTTTGTTGTCAATTTCAATAACCATGTCCTCTAAGGTTCACTAAAAGAGGTTTTACTATCAATGTTAAATGTTGAATTAGTATACCAGAGAGCAGCGTTGTGAATGGTGTTTTTTAAGATTAAACTTTTTGATTAATATAGTATAAAACTTCAAGTGGGGAAGCCAAAAGGAAATCTCAATGATGAAAATCCTTAGAAACTTATAAATACCAGTATAATATTGTAATTAAAGGAAATATTATATATTGTACCAATATTTATGAATAGTCCACCTATTTCACTTAATTCGTATAATATCGTATACTTGAAGTACATTTTTATGTACATTAGATATCACTTTGATGCTTCTGTCTGTCGTATTCAAAAATAAAATGTGCATGCTGCTACATAATAAATTTATTGTGAGAAGTCGGACATTTTTTGATTGACTAAAGACTGGTTTTATCAATCGTTCAATAAAACAGAGAATACAAGTTCGATACTTAAAAGCGATTTAAATTAATGCTTCAAAGCCAATGTCTCGTATAAAAGACTACGTAGTAAACCAGTTTTAAGTATAAATGAAATAATTTATATTTGTCAGATTTTTTTACACAATGTAATATGAATTACTCAATTGTCGATATAAGTCTCTGTAAACATTTTAGATGTGTACTATGATTATAACATTATAGAAATACCAATTTTTGTAAGATTTTTGAAATACAATAAATTTCAAGCGACAAAATATATAACGTGATAATTTTTTAAAATTTAAATAACCTGATTATTGTTTATTTTAATGGTTATAATAACTCATAAAATTTTAATAGTTTTGAAGAATTGAAGAATTATCACAAACTCAGAAATAACTTAAACAAGTATATTTGTGCTTTAAACTCGTTCTTTTGAACATAAATCTTTGCATATAGGTATAAATATTTTGAATCCCTGGAATCAGTTAGACTCACAGACCCTATATTTAATAAAAAAAACCTTTTATATATAAGATACATCGTGGTAAAACGATATTTAATGATGGTGGAACAAATTAAAACCATGACGACACCAATTAAAAATGAAAAATATTGATAATTTGAGATGAATAAAATAAAATCTTTTTAGTTTTAAACAATCAATTAGTTTTGCCTATTTTCTATATTACAATAGTATAAAATACGAATTTAAAAGATATGCCAATTATTATTTCTTAAATTATACCGTATAAAAGTTGTTAGAAATATGTCTGCCAATATTTGAGGACAGTATCAAATTAAATGTTATGCAGGTATACAATAATTTATAGAAATATATATAATATATATACAAATATTAGGAAGTTGACACTAGATTTTACAATTAAAGTGATATATATATATATACCTATAGTACCTAAATGAATCTTGACGAAATCATAATATACTCAGGTTTCTATCATTAGGAAGAAACCACTACGTTCCATATAAACACTTTTAGAATTTTATAAACAATTCCAATTCACTATAACGTAATACAACGCATCAAACACAAAAAGATGCTTATTTTACAAAAATTGCCAAAACATTTACTTTCCACTCCTTTCAATACAAAGTTAAAAATGTCCTATTTTCTGCTGCTTTAGAGGCACGTTTTTATTTCCTTTACTGAAATATATATTATATGGATGGATTTCTCAATTCAAGATTTTTCCATTATCCTAATTAGCTATAAAAAGAGAAACTGTGGAGTGTAGTGGTTTGAGTAGGCTGGATTATAAACTCAAGTTGAGAGCTTGCGAGGCCAGAGACTCCTGTCAGTATCTCTCAAAGCTCACTCTAATTCTACGTATATTATAAAAAATGTCATAAAAGTATAAAAAAATGTGTATACATATAGGTCTCTCAATGAAGAGTAAAACATGTATGATAGCCTCACACGCACGAAAGTCTGGAAAACGGAATTAGAAAGCAAAAAAGAAAGAATCACAAGTTTTAATATTATATAAGTAGAAAGTTTTTATTATTCTCCTCTTGAAGAAAGAGTGGAAAAGAAATAAAGTTTTGCATAATGTAGGCGACATTTTAATCAAATTAGCGTTGTAATAAAGTCTGACTTCCTACGCTAGCTCACTCCTTCACCTCAAGATCAACTGCACAAAAACTTAGCCAAATATTATTGCTTTGGCATTAGTATATTGTGTGCCTGATATCTTAATGCGAACCAAACTATACGGTAGAAAAGACTAGGAAGAGGAAACTAGAAGGTCTATTTATTATAATATTAATACAAGTTCGATTTGAGCTCGGTTGGCAACAGGAAAAGTGTGTCAAAGCAGCGCCATCCGGAATGAAAGAAGCAATTTAATCTGCTTCTAACCCCTTTCTCTTGCACACTCTCCATCTATTGTTATTAATTTATTTCTTTTGATAAAATTAATGGTTGAACTAGTTAACTATAGTATATTGGTGGTCAGGATATATTCTATGAAAGAGAAAATAAACTGATGCATTATATTGCGACCAAGCATTAGTGGGACCATGTTACAATTATTTTTGCTCAGTCAGTCGAATTATAACCACAGCGAATTCTAAATTATAGGAAAGTAACTATTCGGGGATACTTTAATAATAGAATGCTTCGTGTGTCTGAATGTGAGTGTTTCAAAAAGCCGTTACATTATGACTTCTATTCCGTCGCGTTGGCCTGTATATTGCGATTCTTTCCGACACTTAGGAGGGGCGGTATAGTGAAAATACTTCGATGAGGAGTCAGAAAATCAGAAAGAGAATATTGGGAAAAAATTATAATTGCGATTGAGACGTCCACCACCCCGCACCACCCTCCCAATCAACCATATTTAATTGATTGTATAATAAATAGACTCACGACTCTTTTAGTCGAGTCTGGTGGGGAGTTAGTCAGTTTTTGACTCTGACTAGACCCTATGAGAGGAATTTATTCAGAACTATAATGCCTCAATTATAGATTCGGTACCCTTTAAGAGACCATTGTGTACCGGTTCACTCAGTTTGCGTTGTGCGGTCCTATTCAGATTTGCATCCACTCTCTTATTCATCTCACTCTTCACTTTGGAGAATGATATTAAGAAAACATCGTAAATCATGTTTTGAGGCTGTAATCTACCCACTTTTTATCGTGTGAAAATTGATATCAAGTTGATTTCCAACGAATCAGTTTAACTGTTGGATAATATAAATCGAACTCAATACGGAAATTTAGCATTTTCTTACACGAATATTTATATCCCTTTTCATGCATATACGACCTCTCTTGGTTTTATAGAAATAATATGTTAATAAGAATAAAAATTATGCTTCGTTTATTGCAGAAGTTTTATTTTAGTTTTTATACTCGTCATTAAAAAGTGAATTTTTTTCTGAGCCTACTATTATTATCCGCCCACTATATAACAAACATTACGATTTAAAAGTTACACATCATAAAAAGCCAATTAAAATCAATAGAATTTGGAATCTATTTGTTATTACTGTTTTACCTTTTCACAAGCTACAAATTTTCTGTGTAGTTTTTTTGTAATAAACAAAAGTATTTTGGTAATAGAATTGAGGATAACAATAGAAAATTATTTCAAGAACCTTTTTATATCTTTGTTATTTCAAATTTAGTTTTTGAATTTTTTTTTGCCTTTAACATTTTTTTATTAAACAAATAATTTTTTTAAATTTAGCAAAAATATAAGTACTAACAAACTATAAAAACTACATACAATTATTATGCTATAAATTATTGGCTCATGTCTAAAAATCGAGCAAAATACTCAATCTGTTATTGAATATAAATTATAAATATGTATATATAGTTAATCTGAAAAAATGACCTAATGAAACATTTTAAAAACTGATCAACAATTAATATTAATTGCAAACATAATCTTTAAATAATCTTTTCTATTAAAATACAACTTTTTCGCAGACAATTTGTAAATATTCTTGCAACCAATTGTAAGAAACCAAATTATTTATGCATATTTTAGAACTTTAATCTTGGTATTACTTTATTTAAGTTGATACTATAAATAAATTATTTACTATTATATTACAAGAGAAAAAAGAAATTTGTTTATTTCGAATTGGAAATGCATATATTATTAAGTCTATAGCTTATTGCATCAATGACTAATTCTTTCTGTATACAGAAGGTGACTTGTCATATAATGCACAAGAAATTTCTGATTTGAACACTGCTCAGAAGTCTGTTTCTTGAACTGGGTTCCATTATTTCAGTGATTTAAGCAAGTAAACTGTGGTATTAGAGTTGCCGTGTGGGTGCCCTGCTGACTTTGACACTACATCATACTGACTGCCAAGCTATTTGTTTTCTGTCAAACCTCATTAAGTGGAAACTTGCATTTTCCAGCTTCAAAGACTGCACAGACTCCAAATATAGACTGTGTTTTACGACATATACTTTCTTTTATCAGACTGAATCAAACCGTATATAGTTACCTAGTTTCATTAATATCGCTGGATCCTTTGCTAACTACTTTATTACTCAATCTAACCTCATTTTGGATGAATGAGTTAAAATAGTTGGCATATTTCTTTGCTGATCGCTAGAATTCTTTTTCTCTTGCAATCCAATATCGCTCCGCAACCAGCTTCTACCGTATTAATTGCCTTTCGTAATTTCTGAGTCTATGTTAGTCCTAATGAAAATTAAAAAGAGAACACGACAATTTATGCATTAAACTCAAAAGTATCCAGGCGAAATTTGTTTGGCAGATATCAAATTTTGCCAATAATTACTTACGCTATTTTCAGTGTATGTAATAACATCAAAACTTACGAGACCATTAAGTATTTTGGAATACAAATCCACGCCAGAGATGCTATGTTTTATTCTACCGACAAATATACCTAGTAAGTGTTAAAAGTTACTCTAAAAGTTAGAGTATTACTCGGGGGGAGGGGGCTCATTTTAAAGCGGATAACCTTGAATATACATATATAGAAAGGGAATCATAAATCGTCTAGCGCTGACAAGTTGGCAATATCCGTGGGTGAAATACCTAGGCGATGCGATTTTACAATGGGGTGTGGATTTAAAAATTAAATAATTCACCATCAATGTTACCTACATTCTACTACTAATATAGTATTATACAGAAAACATCAACACCCTTTCAACACGCTGGTTTACTATAATAGATGTATTCCAGCTTCCATGT
The DNA here is from genome assembly GCA_036023295.1 of Invenusta paracnida. Lineage (NCBI taxonomy): Eukaryota > Metazoa > Platyhelminthes > Proseriata > Coelogynoporidae > Invenusta > Invenusta paracnida. The sequence continues at coordinate 17,820 of JAYRBW010061008.1, read as the reverse complement.
ATTTTGCAGCGAAAATTTTATAATTCAGTGTCATTATTCCTACATTTCATAACCGATATAATCAATGTCCAGCTCGCTGTTACTAATTCCAAAAAAACAATGCACCAATCGTAATTTTATGTCTTCTATAATTTATGTTACAGTATCATATTCCTTGATTTGTAAGGCTAAAGTTACTTAATGTCGGTCATTAATCCTGTAAATACTGGAAGATACGTAGTAAATCAGTTGGCTTCCACTTTTCAAGAGTTAGTTGTAGGAACGTAGAGTAAGGTCGTAATGTCATTGTATTTTACTACACACAGCTTGAGTATAGCTCATAAAATAAGTTGAAAGCATCATACTCTGTATTATGTAGCGAAGATTATGCAGCAATCAATATAATATACTTTTAAAATGTGATTATCCAACATTTACACTTTTTGTCAGTGGGAACTACAATGTATTAATGTCCATTAGATGTTCAGGAAATAGTAAAGTAAACTACACTCGATAAATAATGTTTATTAATAATGAAAGTTGGACTCCCCAAGTAGATTTTAGCAATATTTAAAACTTGTTAAAGAAAATCGTAACTATAACCTAAAATATTGGTATTAAATATGTCATCGTATTTATTTTAAAAATTATGAAATAATCATGGACGACAATTCAGTAACAAATTACATTTCTTGGACATAAATAAAGAATAACATAAAAATAAACTTTAATGCTTCAATGTTTCTATAATTAATATAAGTGCGATTATTTTTTTTTGCAGTATCAATACAGTTTAAGACAACTGCATATATGCATTTTGAATTCAAAATATCTTAAATAGTATTTTATTAAAATAAATTTCATATATAGAAAGAAGATTAAATTATTTATGTGTGAATACTTCTGCAAAAGTAGAAATATAATTAATTTCTTTTAAACAATAAGAAGACATGACACTGTGATCATAGTATACATTTTAAAATAGAACTTTAGACTTTTACAAGAAGTTTGTGAAGAAAACTTTTACTGCGGATTCGTATTATATATATCGGAATTCATTTATTTCGTTACCAAACAGTCTTTTTCTTTGTAGTCTTTAATTCACACTGTAAAAATGTTAGATTTCTAAGATACACTTTCCTACACGACTTCTAAAAAACTGCAAACATGTTCATATTTTAGTGTGAAAATTAAGGTTTCATTTTCTTAAAACAACCCACAGAATAATGATTTTTCTTAATGACCAGGATGATACAACTTTTCAGCTTAAAACAGGATTCATATTTCCAAACATGGAAAGATTTCGGAAAACTTCGATCCAACTCTCAATAATTTCTGCGAAGACATTAAGTTTCGTCTTTTCTATAAGAAATTTTCGACACACATTTTTATATTGAAATTTAGCAAACTGTTTTTATTCCTTATTGAATAATATGAAGGCAAAAACATGTAACATATTACACAAAATGAGGCTAAAGTTTAAAGGGGAAGATTGCTGCAGAATTACTTTACGGGGCTTCAATTGAATCCTCTCTCGGCACCCATTTTTGTTGGTTGCAGAAATTCTATTTTTGGACATAAGATTTCGTACGTCTTTTCCTACAATGTATATATCGACTCTTGTTGACTTTGAGGAGCTGAAAATAAAAAGAAGTATAAATAAAATAACCTCTAAAAATGTCATTATAAAAATTGACTTCGTAACCCGAAAATTGAGTTTTTTTTCAATATTTACTTTCGCTCATATTTCTTCTACGAGTTTCAAAATATTTTAATAAAAAGACTTATTTTAGAAATGTCGCATAACCTAGGAGTTATTCTAAAAAGTATTATTTTTGTATTAAAATACGTGTATAATATCGAGGATAATTGTGTGCATTTTCATTATATTAATGTCTTGCGCAACACATATGTAGTATAATGTGTATGACCTTTATTGTCGGACAATTTTACTTGTCACAAATGTTCGGGAACGAAATGAATAAATAAAAAAGGAGGCTTAATTAAGATCGAGAGATGAATGCACGCAAATATAGGTATATACTTATATATTTAAAATATTACGGGAACAAAATTAGTAATAATAAGACACTTTCCAATTTTTGCAGTTACCTACAATACCGCGGGATGAAAAATAAAATGCTTTTTTCCAAATAATTTCCATGCACGCTGTAATCAGACAGAAATTGTGACGCAAATTACAATGTAGCATTTCCGAGTGCGATGTATTCAGAACCGAAATATATTAAAGAATCGTTTCTATACTCAATTCTGAGCTCAATTGTGTCTACAGTTAGTCAATGAAAAGTTTCTTATCCTCTTTAGAACTACAAAAGGTTCCGACAAAGTATATTTCATCACCCTGTTAAAGATTATTGTGTTTAAATGCGTATCATATTTGGTATAGTTAGAATTTTATTACATAATAGATCAAGCAAGCCTTTCAAATAAATTATTATACAAAAAAAGAACACAAAATGTGATGTTTTTCAATAATGTAAAGTTTAATAAAGTTTTTCGGGTTAAAAAACCTACATTAAGCCGTCATTTTAAACTACATATAGCCGATCGATGTGTTTCTCTGCTACAACGAAAATCAGTTTGTTAATGCCAACAGTGGCGTAAAGGGTTTCGAACTTGCTTCCTCTGTTTTTGAAGTCTCCCGAGTTCAGTCAACTTGGCTAGTGCTTTTCAGCTTTACTAATTTCTAAGTGTAATCTTTAAAAAAGGTAATATCCAAATAGTATTCATAACTGACATGTGAAACATTTGATTAATAAAAAATAACTTGTTCAAGCAATTAATTGCAGCAAATTTAAGAACAAAATATTAATTTGATCATTTGACAAAACTTAATAAAAAATTACAATCAAAAAGTAAAACTGATGACACAAATAAAATAGACATATCTATAGTAACAAAATATTAATCAATAATTTAAACTATACTTATCAATTATACATCGGTAAAATTATATTTCAAAAACCTTATTTGTCTGTTATTGTGTGAATTCATAAGTCTTTGTGGGATGTAATTCTCATATGTTACGTTTTTTAGGAAATATTGTATCAAAATTACAGAAGTCAACCAAACAATTGAAAAGGGTTCTTTAATTTTTAATTATAAAATATTACAACCTTACAAATGACTGCTTCGCTAAATAAGTCGATACATTATGTAGCTAGGTTTTGTTACATCTCTCTATAGGATATTTCCGGTTTAGAATAATGACAAATTCTTAGAATTATCTTTGAAAATATATTTAAACGTCAAAATGCATAATATTCTGCGACTTCAAAGAAAAACCACACAAGTAAAGGAAATATAAATGTTAACATAATTGTTGTTATGTGAAATTGGAATAACAATGAAATAGCTTATTATAAAAATTGTGCAAACTTATCAAACTAATATAATCGATGATGGAAGAGTAACAGTCAATACAATATTATTTCATTTAAAACACAAATTTATTCTGTCTCAATATTTCTCAGGCAGCTTCTACATTGTCAAATAGTTCATTCAATATAAACACTGTATGTTTAAAATAGAAACATAACATGCAAATTAGGAGAGTAAATTTTACTTTAGAATGAAATGAAGCGTTTGATATTTTTCTGATTAAAATGTTAAAAAACTGTATTTTACTAAAGCAATTATCTGTAAAAAGATATGTTTGGAATTTTAGGCCTTTTAATACACATATATGCCATGTTATATATATTATATAAAGAATTTATTAATTTTTGTAAATGATCTATATTGAACAACTAGTCAAAAAATTTATAATAAATGTTGTAAATAAAAGTTTCACAACATTTATCGCCGTATATTGTGCACCCAAAAAGATGATAAAACATACTTTTTTCAAATTCATATCCTTCTCGAAATCGATGATATTTTGAACTAGGTACTGATCAGATTCATATTATAAATCCCAAATCTCACTAAAAATCCTACAACATTTTAATCAAAACTTTTTCTATTTTTTTCTTAAATAAATGTCTACCTTTTTATTCAATAGAATATTCAATGTCATAAGATATCTTCGTTTAAATACATGCACAGTTTAAAAAGTCTTCTTAATTTGTAAATCTATCAATAATAGGAGAGGGGGGACTTATTAGCCCCCACCCTCCCTTCCCCCTCCGGTATATAAAGGCGTAAAAGCGACCAGTATGTCGTGGGTTAAAATGGATTATTATTTTAAAACTTCTCAATCACTTTTTCAATTATAAATAAGTTTTACACAGCACAAATTTGCTCTCCTCGCCTCATCAGACTCATACTCAGTCGTGCAGGTGAACCCAGCAAGTCCAACGTAAACTACGATGAATTGGACGAATACGAAACTCCAGGTGGTGACATTGGAGATGGTAATCGATCGAAAGGACGTACGTATCCTGGAAAGGGTCTGTGCAACTCTTGCTGCGCTCGGATGCCTTGCAACTGTACAAAGCGTTACATGACCGCTTGGATGTGCAGTATGGGATTCATGATTACATTCGGGATTCGCTGCAATATCGGCTACGCTATGGTTGCTATGCGGAGGAATCGGACGCTTTCAGCAAACTATCTAAATGTTACCACGGTGAGCGTCAATGGGAATTGATGAAATTAGTAAAAGGATACTTATACACATAGATTCCTTGCGTTATTAGACCTATATATATATATAGGTGTATTAGACCTGTATGTAGGTGTTACGCTATTTTAGGTTATTGAATTAGCATACATTTATTATCCGATTAGACAGGTTTGGTTATATTCAAATGGTGTGATACCATAAACTTTTATTGATAATCTATACTTGCTACAAAGCGATAATATTGTAATCGAAGTTTCGCTTTCGCTTTTAAGTTAGTTAGCAAAAGAATCGTGATAAAAATCATTAATTTCAGTTCAATATACGATGCATACAGAAATTTTTATATTATGTAATAAATAATATATGCATGGGATCCCTATAAAATCTATTTGATTATGCGGTTGCAAGTTACTAATACCATTTAAACATACATTAAATAAAGTAATACAAATCGAATAAATAAAATAAAATATAAGAAAATTACATATTGTAATATCAGCTCATTTTTTTGTCAACTAAGTCTGATTGATTTATAGTTTTCATGCGAAAATTGGGTTATTGATTTGTTTGTAGATTTACAAATTTAAAACAGCCGTTGTAGCGTACTTGACTAAATTCAAATTAAGAATAGCATGTTTTATAATATATTATATGATTATATATATATATTCTTGCAAGTTTACAACAATAAATGTCATCCACTTAATGAACATGGGCATGCCACAATCAAGAATCGAAAATAAGCTTTGTCTTCTTTGACCATGTAAAATATTAGCTATGTATGTGCCTACTCAATAAATACATACGCTCTAAAAAACTTAAATTTGGAATAACTTTTCTAGAAAGTAATCGATTTAAAATCTGATGAAAGAAGTTATAGGGGTTAAATTGACAACAATGAATTGAAAGTTTCAGAGGTAAAGAATACAAAGTTACAAACCAGTAAAGGCTTTCTATTTGTAGAATAGATAAATGAATTATAGTAGGAATAAACAATGGACGGGTGAGACTAATGGAGATTTAAAATATCGAAATATCTCCTTTATATATCGTTTAAGTAAAACGGTCTAGTTTCGATTAATGTAAATTTAGTAGAGAGAAAATCTCATTTATCTAAATGTGAGACTCAGAAGATTTAAATTCCAAATTTTAAAAATGAACGTGTAAATGCGTTTTACTACCGCGTCTTTTAAATGTAACTTTATATTAGACTATTATTATAAGGAATACTTTATATGATTACTAATTATGATAAAATAATGAGAATAATATAAATATAATTGTTCGTTTATTTTCATTTTTTAATGCAACTACATTGGGCAACTTAAAATATACTTTTTTAAAGAACTGAATAATTGTATCTGAAAAAAGTACAATTGAACAATCGATTTTGTTGATAAGGATAATATGACATTATAGTGCACGAAACAGATTTATTGTTTCATGTATGTTCTTTTTTACTGATGTTAAAGACACTACGTACTCAAATACAATAATTCAGACGTTTCAAGATTGTAATACCGTCGTTAAACGTTTAAAATATCAATTAGTTTCCACTTGACTATTTAAAAATGAAGTTTATTTCCGTTGCTATAATAATATGTACGATGTTTAAACTATTGAAGTATAGAAACCAATTAATTAAAAATAATATTCCTCGTGGTCGCAAAATAATCATAAAAACGTAAAAATGTAACAGAACAAATATATATATAAAATTAAAATGTCATCCTTGTTTATTTTTTAGTTATATTATGTTCATATTTATTTTGAAAATATTTGAAGTAAATCTATTTCAACCACGTATATATATATATGTGTGTATACCTATACAGTAATATTCGGTATTATAAAATATTATTTTTATCAATGATGGGAACCAAAAATAATATATGACAAATTTAAAAAAATATTGATTTAGTTAGTAGGTACATGTTTGTTGTTTAGAAAAAGTCAATTGTACCAAATATCATACTTTGCATAATATTAGAAAACGTGATATAGAATTTTATAGAAAAAATCTTAATCTAACTATTCCTTATACATATTATTGTAGGCAACGTATAATATTGTGATACATCTGACAGACCAGATTAACATATTATTTTGTTTCTCTAAATTGTGATTTGTAGATATTACTCATAACTATTAACTAAAATAAAAATTATTTTAAAGTATATTTATATTTATGGTTTAACTACATTTTCAATACTTGTTCATATATAACTTAAAATCGATTAAAAAGTTGATAATCAGCTGAGGGATTTTCAAATAAGCATCAAAATTTAATCAATATAAATTATTTGACGATTCAACACTCATTTGCATATTAATTAGTCTATGATGCTCTATTCTAATAACTTCTATATACATTGACATTTGTATCAACTAACTTTAAGTTCAATCTCGACAAGTAATTGATGTGAAAATGAGAAATTTATTTGATCCCCGTTTTTGTGATCCAAGAATGTGTGACTGGATAACGCGAAATGGGACAGTATGCCAGGTTTACTTGCTTCAGCTGGTCGTATATTGGGAAAGAGGGATATAAAAAGAAGAGTTTATTTGAGTTTTGCAAATATCAAATTTTCTCTGAATTTGAAGAGTCGATAGTGACTCTCGTATCACAGGAATTGTTGATATCAACACGCCATTCAACTGTGCGTTGGGTTTATTTTTATAACAATCTGATATGAATATAATATATTATCGAGGAGGGCGAGAGTTTGAACTTGCCATCGTTCAACTACGAACTAATTCTAAGTAATTATTGTGGGTGAAAATGGTGTTGGAAAAAGCTCTCTGAAACACAAATAATGGAACACCAACTATAATGGATTTCTCTGATTTTAAAGAACACACATGAAGTGATATTTATTAATAATATATTTTTAGTTCGTCTAGTCTGCCTCGTTCTTGCCTTGCTATATAATATTGGCTTTATGGTGAAATGTTGAAATTTTTATGGAGAGCGATATTATGTGTTCATAGAGCGAAAATTGTGAAGAGGGAGCGTTAAATATTGATTGTAGATTGATATTAGGGCAAATAGAATGAAATCACAACTTCCCATCAACCGAGTTAAGATGAACAATTTTTTAATAAAATTAAAATGTCATGTGTTCATATTTTGCAGATAATAATATCTGTGAATGAATGTAATCAATAAAGTAGCTTCATGAGACTTTCCGTATAATAAACAATCCTATTTATTTTGTTATTCGAGATAATGATATCATATATCTTAAGACTCTATATAAACTCTTTTCATTACTCATAATATTTAAAATTAAGTTACATCCTAATTCTCGTTGTATTGTAAGTATAGTTTGTAATTGCTATCCTTTTGTCCAGTTAAGAATGTTTTAACTTTTAATGATGTAACTTTATAATCCCTTTATACATATTATGTTTAGTAATACCAGTATGAAATATAAAAAAGAAAAACAAACGCAAAACGCATTACATTGCGTAATTGGGTATTAAATTAGTGTTTACCCATACATAAATATATTATACGCAATACTTTTGCCACTTGCAACTTTTCACACACCGCTGTACCCAATATTTTAAATGTTCCTAAATAGAGGTTTTATTCTTAAAATAAATGGGGATTAAAATCTCTGGAAAAATAGACTTGAATTTTTGATCTTTCGATTTTATGAATTTTAAAATATTACCTACAAATTATAAATAACCTATGAATAAATTTTGCTTTTATTTCTTATATAAACATGTACAGTGGAAGCAGAATAAATCTAAATCTCAGTTCTTAGTCAATAGACTTTAATATTAAAATGACATTATATGAAATGTATTCTCTTATGTATTATAGAAATTTAACACTTAATGCTGCATGCATACATATAACGATTTTTTACATATCATTAAAATGCAATTTATTCAGTTGAGTAAACTTTATGTTAAGCTTTATAAAAATAAATCTCTTAATACTACCTTTGTGTGTATGGTACATTGCTTAAATCAAAATTAATGCGATATATTTCTCTAATCAAAAAATCTTCTTACTGAAAAGCGATATGTGCACATAATGAATAATTTTGAAATAAATGGACAATATATATTATATATTTAAAATAATCTATTTTTTCTATCTAGAGTGATTTTGACTATATTTGGAAATATTTTGGTAGCTTTGAAATAGATACTTATAATTTAGAATGCTTATATATGCTCAAACATTTATTTATTTATTTTTAAATTTTGATCTTCCCAAATTAATCTGGACTTTTCATATACATAGATTTAAGTTTAGAGTCGGCCATACCATATATGTATGTACGTTTGTACGTTTGTATTTTATTAATGGAATTGAATAATTGTTAGTACCTCATCAGAATGTGAAAATATATGCATAACTAAGTTATTGATTAGATTAATTAATTTAAGAAAATAGTAGAGTGACATTTTTGTCACATGATTAAATAGAATATTTAATGTTAAAGCTTCTCAGATAGATTGAGTATATATTTATAAGTAACGTAAATATGGCAGTATTTTTTAACATTTTATAGTTAATTTTATAAGTCGTTGATAATATATTTAGTTCTTTTAGCTTCTCTTATTAAGCATTTTAGTACATATACCATAATATTCTTCTGGTGTTTAGTTTACTATAAATGTCATATTGTTAGTAATAAAATATATTACGTTATAGTGAATTAGAGTAAATGAACAAAATAATTAATTAATTTTGCCAAATTATACGTAATAATAATAAAGATCGAAATTGAATAATTTATTGAGAATTGAGAAATGTCACTATTTGAAGAATTAATATCGTAGTTTAGCACTCAAGATATATCACGAGTAAAGCTATATATTATAGTTTCTATATCTATAAATAGTCTGATGGACTTCACCAAATCTAATCGGATAGTTATAAAATACTTGTTGGAAATATTTTAAACATGTTAAGTTAAGTTTATAGTAATCAACACATTCTATAAAGTGCTATATACGTGCTTTCAGGATCTCCAAAAATAGGTATTTGATACCTACCCCCCAACCACCCCATTATGTCGACTCCACGAATTCTATAATCTATAATGTGATCTCTCAATTTATAACAAGTAGTATGAGAGAAAAAGCCTAATACACATGACTTGCATATGGTGAGCCTTCCTGGTTCTTTAGTGTGATTTATTATCGTCAGGCTCCTGTGAATTGGACCTCCAAGCCACCAAAACCACTAGAAAAGAGCGGAAAGCCTGAAGTATATTAATATGTCGTGTTGCATACCCAGTTGCATACCTGTTAACATTCGTGTGACTCGGTGTGTCAGAAAATTCAACAGAACACAAATCGAAGGCTACTAAATCCCTGATGAATAAAAATGTTGAACTCAAAAACCCCCCCACTCCTTCCTTTCTCCTGCAAGCATATTCCTTCGCTCGTTTTTCTAATCTTTACTCACGCAGCACTGCAGTTAAGATTAATGGATGCTGCCTGATTATGTATATATATATGGGACGTGTGTTTGTGTGAATGTATATATTGTATAGTACGTTTAAACACCACTGTCTAAAGGTCTAGTTGACACCAAGTTGAAAAGTGTTAACTATTATGAAGCATTCATGTTGAAAGCGGCGCGTTGAAAGCGATTTTAATCCTATTTATCAATCTTGACGTGCAGCACCGCGCCGAACCGCACCTTTGTGAAAATAGACTTTAGGGACTTTAAATTTTTCAAGAAACAGACACAAAATGACGCGTTGTGTGATGTTGTTATTATTTGGTAAATTTTTCTATAAACATATTTATATATCATCTGATAGTTTTACAATATATCCCGTTATACCCAGCCAGTTCACTATGGTCTCAACAAAAACTAGTCGCTACATAGGTCTCACATTAGTTCATTAAGAGCTATAAGTACAATAGACGCGAGATTTTAGGAAAACATTTAAGATTATATATGCAACTTTCCTTGGACTATACTAGATAGTTTACTGTAAACTATAATTTTTTGTTTTAAATTTAACATTTTTATAGTTATAGTTTTGTAGTTTCTGTATTTGGGTAATTTTTTTCAATAACATGTTCATATTAGCTACCGTTTTCTGATTCATATACATGTATTATATTATCTAAATATTAGCAATATTCGTTTTTAAATTTTGTAATATACAACATATTTGTTTGTACATATAGAGATATTTAAGTTTTTGTACAAAAATAAACATAATAAAAAATCTTAATGTATTCACATATGCATAATTTAGTTGACAGTCTCTTTTATTATTAAAAATCATTCTTTAAATATGATTACTTTGTATTTATGTAATAATTTAAATTTATGAGGTCAGATAATGAGACCAGTAGTTTGGAGAATAAACGTTTTACACGAAAATATAAAAGCCGAGATAAATTGTAGTTAAAAAACTCCCAAAATGATCATCAAAAGAAATTTGTATTATGCGCAACTCAATGTGAAGCTGCATTATATATATTACTATAAAAAAGTAATAATTCTTAATATATTTATTTATTTACTTTTATAATAATACAAAATTTCCGTAATTTTAGACAAATTTGCCGTTAATTTTATTATATACAATTTTTCATTTTTCTATTTCAATTTGCTGTAGTAAACATTATTGCATTCGTATATTTGGTTGTAATATTTATCTTGTAAATATAAGCGAGTAATTAAATACAAATTTAAAGAAACTAAGTAAACATTATTAATTATTATACATATTATAAAGAACTTAAAACACTTAAAACACTTTAAGTGATATTATTTGAAAAATGTTGTATGGATAATTGCAAAATTATATATTATATTTTGTTATAATGCGAGATTCGGAAAAGTAGAAATTAATGATAAAAAATATAATACAATAAATTTTGTTTTCGGTAAAAGTTATAAATTAAATATAGGTTTAAACAATTATTAAAATATTATTTGAGGTTTTTTATAAAAAAAATAGTTAACTTGCCGATATGAAAGTTTTGAATTTAAACTCATATTATTAGATTATGTTTAGTTATTATAACAAAGTGGATTAATATTTCAACCATAACATTTTTATAGACAACTTTTAAATGTTGCTAATATAAAATACAATATAAAAGTACATATTTAAAAAATTAAAATATACATCACTTTTATTTTACATATGTAATGTTACATGAATAATTAATTTATTGTAAATTAATAATAATAATAAAAATTATATAACCATTTACAAACCAAATATTATTTTTCTTGATATTTTGTCAACATTGGTAGACATTGGTCTATTGATTTCTTTATAAAGTATAAATAAAATAAAATAAAATTTATTATACAATAAAACATTATTGGCGACTTCAATCTACTAATATATTACTAGCAATACTACAGGGATAGCTTGTCAGCGCAGTTTCTAATTCAACGACCCACTCTCCTTGTTCTGCTGCAAGAGTACTTATTTATAGAAGATTGAATTTAGAAAGCCACAATTACTTACTACCTAATGACCAAGTTGTAGCTGAATAATAAACTAAATAACTATACTCAACAAGTAAATAATTTATTTTTAGTGAATTTATTCAGGAAACGATCAAGATCATTGATTAAAATATAATTTTAATTTGTATAAACAAATTTAATTAAATAACTGCTTTTATGTAATTTTTTTAATTCAAAGATAAAAACTTTTATCTTCCTATGGTCAACACTTGTATTTAAAAATGCGACACATATACAAATAATATTTTTTACATTTTCAATTACTCAATAAGTACATTGATAGTATTATATAGTAGTGTTCTCGTGTATGGCATTTTATCTAATGTTTTAATATTTTTTGCTGATTGTGCTTTAACATCGCGTTTTTCTTCCTTGAGCTAAAATCCAAGATCGATGGCAAATGTTTGTTATGTTATAGGTAATACATGGTTTTGAGGTCATAAAGAAAATAATATACCTCGGGCTAAAGTTACGAAGTTATTTTTTTCATTAATGAGCGATAAAAACCTTGTTTTATCTGTTATAATATATGAGGTTAATATTTTCCTTTGGGAATATAATAACCTACAATTGATTATTGAAATAACACTCAAATTCGAATTATTTATTGAAGTAATGTCAAAAGATATCACGTCAAGCTAGCCTATACTTGATTTTTCACGCTTTCCAAATCAGATGATTTCAGGCCTATCATTGCCCGAAATAAAGGAAGTAATGGACCACAGTGAATTCAACGATTCATTTCTTTCCGATTTACTGAATGACATTCTCAAACAATCCGTCCCACCAGTTCCAAGCAATTTCGGTGCTCCCGTTCCCGATGACATTATTGAAGTTAGAAAGGTTGAATCAATCCCCAAGGGAACCAGAAATCGCAACAACTGGGCACTGAATTAAAGTCAGCAAGTAGTGCTTCCTTGGATTACTGGCTGTCGAAATTTATCTTGGAAGTCAGAAAACATGATTCGCGATATCCTCGAAATACTTTAATATCCTTGTGGCTGGTTTGAACGCATATTTGGCCCCAGTGAATTTATTCAAGAACAAAGTTTATGAAAACTTTATAAGTATTCTCGATATTTCCTGCAAAGAATCAACGAAAGCTGGAGCAGGCTGTCAAAAGAAACAAGCCGAAGTTATAACACAAGTTGAAGAAGAAATGCTTTGGACCAAGGGTCAGCTTGGAAGAGAAACACCGGAACAGTTACTTAATACGCTCGTTTATCTAAACAGACTGTTGAGTTTATTGTTTTTATAATTTGATAACAAATGAACTCTATTACATATCTAATAATAATAATAATCTCTTTAATTACAATCTCTCCTGTCATTTATTATCAAATAATAATAACAATGAACTCTATTATCTAATAATAATAATAACCTCTTTAATAATCTGCTTGCTTAAACTATATTTACAATTTACAACCAATAATAAGATATTGAGAACAACGGAATAATTATATAAGTAACCGTATATTAGATTATTATAAAATTATCAAGTTATTATCAAATCACTGATTAGCTATAAATTCTCATTATAATTTAATAACTCAGTATTTTAGCAATAAAATAATTTAAATGGCACTTTACCCAGTAATATGTCTAAACGGTTTGATAATTCGGGTCTAAAGAAATCTTCTAGACCCAAGAAATTACTTTTGAAAATCCAAAGTGATTTTAAATTTTAATAACATTTGAAAACATAATTCCACGAATCACTATCGATCACGCCAGAATTATAACAAAAATATAAAGATTGTTTTGTATTATTCAGAACTATTACATTAAACAAGGGATAACAATATTAGTAAAGTTAATATAAATTGAAAATAATCAATTAGTAAAATTAACAAACATTTGCCATCGATCTTGGATTTTCGCTCAAGGAAGAATACGATGCTAAAGCACAATCAGAAAAAATCATTAAAACATTAGATAAAATTCCATACGTGGGAACACTAGTAAATTATTTAGAGATTACATTTAATAATTAATTAATTTATTGTTAATCAAATTTGAACGTGTGTATTGAAAATTATATATTGGACCATTATGTTGCACAGAAGAAAATATTCGCACAAGAATTCAAGTTCATTTGTATTTCATTCAGATATTTTTAAAGTATTTTTCCAAATTATATAATCACCGAGAAACTCTTCAAGGTGATTAGACAGATATAGACAAATTACACAGGTTGAGATAAATAATTATGATTCCTAAAAGGATAGATGTCTTTAAAAACTACCGAAAACGAAAATTAAATGTTTCATCTTCATTTCCTAATTAATTAATTTCTTTGTTTATTGAGGGTATTAAGTATGCAAGAATACATTTTAGATGTCTTATTATGTATATAGTACATTTATATGTGATGTTATTTAAACGTTTTCACAAGTATTTTTTACTTAAAAACGACCCTTATACATTATTTTAGTCTTGCGTTAACTATAATTGTTCAAATAAAATCACTAAATATATATAACCATAGACTATTATTCAATATATGACCTGTCACTTAAAAAATATATTACGTAAGTGACATTTTTATTACAATATATTCATTTTTAATGACCATACATATATATGTCCGTCTAAATAAAATGCCGTAAAGTAAATTTTGATGCTGCATATGGCAATTCAAGTTGATAAAATTTACAAGAAATGTATTCTATGCTAATAATAAGTTGTCAAAAATGCAATGTAATATAATTTGTAAATTACATAATAAAGTTATAAGCACAATTGTTCTATATATATTTATTTCATTTGGTAAAACTACAACGTAAAAGAATTTTTGTCCACAAATATGGAGTTTTTCGAAATATATGTTTACCAAATACAACTAATATAGGCAGATTCTATAATTATTTATAAATATACACATTTTTGCGTGGTTAATTCTGCTCATAATATTTACAGTTTTATTAATAATTCAGTATTTCAGAATTCTGATTACTGCAATAATTTATTTTTATATTATAAGGGAATCTTTGGAGAGTACATATATTATTCAACATCTATCAATTATTTGCAAACATTTATATCTTTAGTCTAACTAGGTACCAATATGTACCATCTATTTATACCACGCACTGATGCTTTTGCTCAATATATAAACGCCACATCTCCCGCTATATCACACTATATATATATATTTATTCTATTTAAAAATAAATTCATTTGCTATTCATGATTATACAATTAAATGCATATTGAGTTTTAATTGAAACTGTTCTATTTCAGTAATATATCAAATGTGTTATTATATTTAATAAATGAGTTTGTTTTTTGTCAAAAACATATGAAAATTAGCACGGTTTATCACAAATTACGAAATTACATCATTTCACTCAAATGATATCTAATAGATATAGCACAATATTGTGATTCCACTTATATAACATTACATAACAACACATTTTTTGTTCAATGAGTTTACAGAGCGATTTATATTTTCAAAGTGAACGATTGTAATACTAAACGATTTATTTTATTATTTTATTTAGTCAATAAGTACAGATATATTTACGCTTTTTATTAGCTTGGAAAATCGCATATTCAGTCACGATCAAATTGTATTCATTCAAAAATTTAAATATATTTTTTAAATGAGATTTTTGTAATTTACAAAGCAGTTTGGTATTTCATTTAATTTAACAAGAAATGTTATACTGAAAAAAATAAGTTTCTTTTAAAATTCAATAAAGCTCAAAGTAATTCCAGTTTACATAACCTATGCAATGGTTGCAGCCAATGATGTACATATTCATACTTTGAACAAGTTTATCTTATATTAGATATTCTTCAAAATGATATTTGAAAAATAATGTTATAATACACCCAAACAATTTATAATTACATCTGCTTAACATATAGCTAGGTTTATTTTACTAAAATTAAAAATTTAAACTGTTGTTAGCAAATTACAACTAATTACAGATTATTTTTTACTGTTAAAACTGAATGTAAAATGTAATTGCAATACAATTTTAATTGAAGACTCAAAAAAAAAATCGTTCAGTAAGATGATCGACTTTCAATTTATGGTTAACATTTGTAGGGCATAAAGTCCATATTACCAACAACAAATCATCGCAATTAGAATCAAATCATATGATTATTTATTATTACGGTAATATTATGCATTAATAATATTATATTAATAATAGATATAGTAATTGTACTTGTACATGCGGTACTACAAATTTTGCTCTATATATTAAAAGTGAAGTGTCCTGTTAAAATGTTTGCAAGTAGTTTTTTATGTTTTCGTTTATAAATTCTAAACTATATTTTAAATAGATTCTAAATATAATAAATAAATATTTAATTATAATTTACAATATATATTTAATTTTTATAACAAAGTTAATAAACTTCACTTTTCTATGATAACATAATATTCTAGATCGGATACATAAAATAAAGTATGAACTTATGTGTCATATCTATTTCTATTTCTATTATTGTTATTCATTTGAAACAATTGTGTGTAATTGATAATGTACAGGAAACGTAACTGGTAATATACACAATAACTAAACGTATCTCTTTATGAAATGCTTTCTTCAAAATATCAATATGATGACTTTATAGTTATCATCGACATACATGTAATTAAAGCCAATGAAACTTGTTTAACGTGTATGCACGTGTAACCTACACAGTAAACATGTAATGCTTGAATAAAGAACTCATAAACTATTATTATATAATATATCACAGTATAATATGGTATTTTCATGTAATACACATACATGTCTTATATTTGATTGAGTTCGGTTGAAACAGTTATTTCCTTTAGCAGACAAATAACGGAAATAACTGTCTTCGTTAAACGGAAATTTGTAGTTTCCTCGCAGTGTTGCCATGCGTTACTAGTTACATCGCGCTAACATTTAAACAATCATCTAAACTTCGGGTTATACATATAGATAACGATTCTATCTCCCTGGGCACACCTTTTATTATTAATTAAATCTGTTGGCTGAGATATTTTCTGGTCAAAATGTTAGTTTATTTTTAAATCCCTTTGTAACGTTTGAATAAAGGTAATAATAAGCAATTGAATAATTAAGCAATATCATGTAAATAAATACCTTACAAGTGTTATGCTTTAATTTGCTTAAATATAAAATACAAATTGTATAATAAGTAGCGAAACACTATTTATTTCAAATTTCTTTTAAATAAAAGGAACTTTGCATCAAAACTTAGATACTTTTAAAAGAAATGTTTTCAATATAGTAACCTTAATTTCAGGTACAATTTCAAAAGTATAGATTGTATATATTTACATTAAATTGTGCATATAATCCATAATTTTTTTCAACAATTCCTTTTATTTAATTAAACTATAAATTATATTTTCAAATCGTTTTAATTAGGGATTATGGATGTGTTAATTTCACTTTTCTGCAATTTTCCTATTTAGTTTTCCACTTTATCATAAACTAATACTATTAATCGACAAATTTCCATGTTTGATAACATAATCAAAATGATAATTTTAAAATATAGTATTTTGGAATAAATGATGTAAAGTAAATAATAGATTAAATTAATGAATATAACTGATATATTTTGCCAATCGTCACATACTAAAATGCCAGAAGCCTTTTGCTCTATGTATGCACATCAGTGACATGCAGAGTATCCAACCGGGGTACTCACGATTACAGTGCAAACACTATGGGTCTAGTGCAGAACTCAGAGTCAAACTAGCTCCGATTTAAATTGACTCGGAGTTAATATAACTCCGAGTTAGAGA
>JAYRBW010061007.1:0-10531 GCA_036023295.1 Invenusta paracnida | reverse complement strand
GTAACTAGGTCTTGTATACACATTAGTAACTGCGTCTCCGTTGATCTTCTTCTCTGGAAACCATGCTGGTCATCTGAATACGGTATACATACTTCTCATGTATTAGTCTTGAATGATGCACTCATTGTATCCTATAAAAGCCTTATTTATTGTATTAATTGTATTTCTTTCTGGACGATGTCCAAATTAAGACAAAACTAAACGAAATAAACCATATCAATTCTTTATCTGGACCTTTGTTTGGTTTTTCATAAAAGTTTTTCTACTGTACAATATATTACTTGAATCTATAAGTATTCTGTTTATCTTAAGAAATTCTTGGCATTTTTATTTAATTATGTTACTTTTATTTAGCTATATATTATGTATATCTTGGCTTTCATTTTGATATCTGCAATATGCTGATTGGGGTTAATCATTGTTGACAACACTATAATCAACATATCAGATAACTTCCATGAACGTTTCTAACAAAGTGACCACATATTTGTTAAAAAAAATTTACAAGGATTAATAGAACTGTGATTTTAGTTTATTCTATCCAAAAATAAGTACTACATGTTTCAGTTCTAAATTTCTGTTCAAACTTTTTGCAGTGTATCCTTTTTGTATATTTTCAATCAACCAATAAAAAAGTTGTTAAATTTACAAGACAACGAAAAAGTGAATAATTACATTTAATTCATAAATCGCTAGAGTTATTAATTTCATTCCCACAAAAGCATTAATGATAACAATTCTAAATCAATATGTATAAATCAAGGATTGAAAACAAAAAAAACACAAAAAATAATATATTTATCTTATAATGACAAATGAAAGCAATTCATATAGTAGCAAAAAAATAATAATTCGCCAAATAAATAATACATATTTTACGTATATATAACAATACAAAGAACAAAAGCAGAAATAGCCACATTTATTAAAGCAAAAAAATGCTTGTTGAAAAGATCACAAGTGCGAAGCATAATACCTTAGATCTTGGAATAACTTAAACACCATTATAGTGTCTGTGCGTGCATATTAAGTATAATACAAATATTGGAATAATATAACATTATGCCGAGAATGTAAAAATATTGCCACCAATAGAAAGAGTATATTACTTCCCAAGTTGTTTTTTTGTTGTTTATGAAGAGTACACACTGTGTATATATAGTTACTTTGGTATCAAATGAGTTGTAAGCGTCGAAAGCATCACTATACGAATCTGAGAACACGAAATAACAAATAGACACCCAGATTCCTTGGTTCTTAAAAGTACAACATTACACGGTAAAAAAACACCAAAAATAAGAATAGATATGATATTTCCTTTTCACAGACAAAACGAAATATGAAAAGGTGTTTTACTTTGTAATAAGCAATACTGTTGCCAAGAACAAATGATATAAACTAAATGCCGAAGAACGGACTTCCTGTAAATCAACACCACAGAGCTATAAGTATGGATAGAGACGACAAAAAACACAGGCTTGGATCAAAAATAAAGTTTTCAATTGTAAAATCACCCCATCACATCCGTAAAGTATTAGTTTTGGCCCAATTTGATGACGCAAATAGCTGTTTTGGTTCCTCCGTTTTATTTAAGTAGAATATGTTTAATAAAGATTTTCTTATTAAAATTCGAAAGTAATACTAAATAATGTAATGAAAGTAATAAAAAAATTAAAGAAAAACAGTAGTCATCACAAAACTTAAACTAGCATAATTCACATGTTTATGTAAATAAATTCAAACTCATAAACATTATCAACTCATTGAATTGATTCCATGACGACATCCAATAGTCATAATAGATGGGTAAAAATCTATCTTTTTTACAATAAATATAATGCTGAAGTAAAAATATTGCAAAAAGAGGTACATGTAAATAATATTTTAAAATTGGCCA
The DNA here is from genome assembly GCA_036023295.1 of Invenusta paracnida. NCBI lineage: Eukaryota > Metazoa > Platyhelminthes > Proseriata > Coelogynoporidae > Invenusta > Invenusta paracnida. Next base: position 8,634 of record JAYRBW010061007.1, on the reverse strand, counting down.
ATAACAACATTAATGTTTATTATAGTCATGTTCAAAATATTGTTATGCCTCTGAAACAAAATTATTTCACTCGTTATTTTAAACATTGTAATTTAAATTAACATACTACTATTAATTTAAGGAAGTAATGTGGGTTTAAACATACATAAAAATGTATACAAATAAGTAATCTTTGTAAATGGCGGCACCCTCATTTGAAACGATAATTTTAGAATTGGATTCACTCCAGACTGTCTCAGGTTTTGTCAAACTCTGTCTCGCCCCTACGCTGCCGGTCTTCCAGAGCAATTTCCGCCTGAATCCCCCGATTTCGGGTCTGGAAGAAATCGTACTGGGCGGGCAATGAGCTCATCAGAGCGCCCACAAAGCGCTGGTCAACAGTCGGTTGTTGTTTCCTTTTCGTGTTCGCCACCATCGATTGAAAGTTGACAAAATTGACGTTGTCAAAACGACGCGTGGCCAGGTGGTCGTCGAATTCAGTCATCAACTTAAATGAGAGGGAGAATTTGTTGGCCAAAAATATTTCATAATTTGATTCATAATTTCGCTGAATAAAACATATTTCAATTCACATTCTACTTTTATCTGATTTAAGTAGTATAGAGGTAATGTTTATAAAAATGTAAAATTTATCCATTTAAACGCCGAATGTATCATTAACTGCCACAAGATATTTATAGTAAAGCGCGCAATACTTCGGCAAATTACTCCCGTAATAAAAGAAACTTACCTCCCAAGGTCCATCGCCCAAGCCCACAATAGTGATGCCCAAAGGATAGAGTGCCGCGTCCTTGATGGCTTTTATAGTTCCCAAAATAGCCTTCTCGTTGGCGAACTGGCCGTCTGTAAGGATGACGAGGTTCACAAAGTTCCAGTCTTGGTTCACGATATCGATGGCCTGACGGATCAACTGCTTGAAGGAGCTGGGTCCACTCGCTTCCAACTTGCGTGTTGACTCGTTGTAGACCTCCAGGACGTCCTACAAATGCGGACCACGTCTTAACAATGAAACTGGGGGTGGCGGGGTTACATTCATAGTGCTTCCTTCATTATAGCCTGCGACTGTCGACGCAAATATTTGAGTCAATTTATTGAAGTTTAAGAAGCTCTCTTACCCATTGGAACGAGACCAAACACTCGATCAATATCGGATATGCAGCAAGGCAAAAAATGAGATAAATACAACACACGTAGTACATTGCACGAATTTATAAATCGGTGAGACTACTCAAATCAAACGTTCATACATAAACAATCGGTGTAGACCCACTTGAAAAGAAGTACAGGGTTCGACCTTGAGAGGCGTCACTGATTGGTTCGTTGACAAGGCGTCACCGAAGCCGTAGACCGGAATCTCAGGAAAGACCTGAAACTCACTGATGCCCCCTGTCAGAGGCAGAGTGGAGGGGTGGAAGATGGGGAGCGAGGTACTTGATTATAGAGTAGGAGTCATAGTTATAAAGGTCTTTGTCATTCTTTCTACTTAGCATTAAAATTTATGCTGTAAAAATGAGCTATTTGAGAGGAATATCAATAAGAAACAACATCCCAACTATAAATATTACATAAATAGTAGCTTTAACAAGGATCTGGTTATGATTATTTTCTTATATTATATTTCAAAAAGAAAAGAAAAAAAATTGTAAAGCAAGCAGTTGGAAAAAGGGAAACGATAGAAAATCAAGATATAAAAAGTATGCGAATTAAAGGATTAAAAAAAATTATTATAAAAATTAGGTTAATAATGGAAACATAATAAACAAGCGGCAAACAAATAGAAAAGAAAAGTGAATTAACATAAGAGTAGGTATAAAAACATTTCAGTAAACTGATGAGAAAATGTACACAGAAGAAATAAAAGTAAAGATGTGAGATTAGAACCAAGAGCTTCCCTGCTGATGATCCAGGACCACCCCACCTCTAGATCATTTGGGGAAATGCGTTATACAAACGGCGTTGTACACAACTATAAAGTCAATAAACCACTTGTTTCGCTGCCACCAATTCAGCATTATCAGGCTACTACAGGATTAGTGACACCATACAAAGTAGTGTATTTATGCAAGATATAACTCAAGATCCAAGATTAAATAATTGACTATTGAGATTCTGGTTAGAAGATCGATCTAATTCACATTTAGCGGTATCCCAAATAGAAAAGGCCTTGAGTGTACAATTACACAATAACCTATGAAAACAATAATCCTTTTCAATTCTTTTGACCTTCCGCCTATTGTGCATCTCAGGAATTTTATTGATGATGTGTTTTATATTGTTCCAAATTAAGATTCTGTTAAAAAGGTTCGAGTATCACCCTGACCTAACATTTACTTTTGAATATAACACTCTGGCGTATAATATATAACTCGTAAGAGACATGCTGACCTTGTGAGGCGGCAAGACCGCCATAAGTAGCGGCAGTAGCGACCGAGTTGGTGGCCAGAGAGTAGGTGGAGGCGGTTATGTTACTGGAGCCGGGCGGCAGATAGGGATCCAAGCTCATAGAGAGGTACTGGATAGCGCGCTGATAAGGATTGGTGACCTTCCCGGGCGTCACCTTGTGCAGGCTATTGGCAGCGAAGGTGCGTCGACCTTGCCATTCATTACTAGCGGAGAAATCGATACCAACGATAATGCGAAGCTGGGACATGCCCACTTTGAGACAGGCTTCCACGGCTTCCTGCAAAGTGATTGGTTGGTTTTAGCAAGAAAGACGCGAATCGATAATAAAATCTAATCTTCCTTGGACAGCTAGCATAGTGAAAATAAGACAAACAGCATATAAACCGTTCGAATACATGTTTCTATCTTATGCTAAATCGTGTATTCATAAATTGAGCGCCGTATGCAATGATGTCGTAAGCTCTAAAGTGATTAACATAAAGCTTAGTCGATATTTAAGCAGCGTATAAATGTATCAGTTACATTGCAAGCAATGTAAAATAATTCACATTTATCTTAAAGTAGTCTAAAGTATGTATAATAGAAATCGATGCCACATCGAAACACATTCTACTTTTTCGATGCATTTCCTTAGAAATATCGATAATAGTTTTAAAAACAGTACTATTGACATTAATGTTACAAATAATTAATTATTAACAGTTTATAAAATTGGTGTAGATATATGAAAATAATAAATCTCTAGAAAGTGTTACTGTTTTGTTTTAGACAATAACTGTTCAGTAAATAATTCGAATTAGGTGGACTTTTCCAATTGAATACCTTTTATAACTTGTCCTAATATGTGTTAGGAACAATAGAGAAACTGAGATTCTCTGTGCAGCTTTAAATAACGACCGTATTTAAGTTGCTTAATTTATTAAATTGCGCTCTCTACCAGTTAAATTCGCAGGTATAATATGGAAAAACAGAAAACGGTAAACGCAAATAATAAGAGCAAACAGATTTTTTATTATGTACGTATGTATAAAAAAAGTAACAAAATATTATATCCCATAGATGAAAAAATCGAAACCTTAGAGATGCATAATAAGTAACAAGTAGATTGATTAGATTAAAAACCACGTAGTCATCTATAAGACTAAACTCATAAACAGTTTGATAATATTGAACAAACGTTTGTATAATTCCATTTAACAGTTTGAAATTTCAAAATATCTGTGATTCATGTTATGTTTAATAAGTATTTATGTTTACGAACAATATAAAACGTATAAAAAACATTAATTATATTATAATAATGAGAACTCTTTATATGATTTTTTTAATTAAATTTTAAAAAGCTCAGTATTTTTTTCATACAATGGGTTTTTATCGTTATTTATTGTTCAGCGAATTGACTGCTTCCTTATATTTATAGTCATATTATGTGCATTCTAAACATCAACTCCATAAAAAGAACTATGTTTGTTTATATCTAACGTAATAATTCTGCTGAGCAACTAAAAAATCGATCTCTAAAATCCACAGATTGCTATCAAAATTTAGTTATATTACAGCCAACATAATCCAGAGAATACAAACTTTACTGAGGCGCGTGGCTGAAATCGCTTTTATCAATATTTATTTATTTTACTCTTCAGAGCAAATAATAATGACTGCTTTATTCAAACAGTAATATGATATACCAGTAAAACGCTCTCACAAATTCGAGCCAGAGTTTTTAATGTAATTATAAACAATGACTGTCAAATATTCTATGAAATAAATTCTACTAAACAATCCCAAATTTTGTCTAAAAAATAAAAGAATGATAATTGTACAAATACGAAATAAAAATGTAGTTAGTTAATTCTTAATCTGTGATAATTGATCTAGTTTATAGTTAGTAAGAGGGTTGGTAGCGCGCCCCTGTGCGTGCTTATAAAAAAGTAATATTTGGAAGAATATTTTGTAGTCGTTGAGAAATACTCAGAATTATTCTTGAACGAAGTTAAAAATGAAAATAATTTCAATTAAAGGTGCACAATAACAACAAAATACGTCGGATAACAAACAATTCAATGAGCAGCTTTACAGAAAACCACAAAGCTTAAACACAGGCTCCATTCTATCTAACGATGCTATAGAAGTCATATTAATTAACCAAGCCTTGATTTTGTCAGCCAGATTTCTCAGCTGTTGTTTTATTACTTATAGAATAACTGTCACTTTTGTGTACCACTTGTAATTTACAATCCACCGATGCAAATGCATAGGAAAATAGTTGGGAAATTAAATTATTGCTGTTATAAACATACTAAAGGAATGTATCATTGAAAATAACGAAGTGTATTTATAGAGTCCTATGCTTACATGTGTCGAGTAAAAGAAATCATTGATTTTGATGAATCGGTGATCGGTTTCCCTATTTATCCCGCAAAGAGTCATGATATCCATCGATTTACCGGGCTGTATAGACGTTCGGTGGTTGTTATCGCTGGTTGGACAGTGGACCCAATAGAGAATAAGACCACTTATAATGGCCACACAGTAGAGAAGTAAGTCTAGCATGCCAAAGCTCAGTGTCTAAAAATATAATAATATAATTGTATTGATCACCAGTAGAAAAAAGTGTAGTACACGTTAAGAAGCGCTAATATTTTAAAGATAAAAAAGGTACAACTTCATATTGCTTTATTATTAACGCATAATATACAAATAAAATGGTAAGATGAAGCAGTAGCGACAGCACATTTCTTAAACATCTGCATTGATCAATTTAATAAATCACTCTATCTCCAGGGAATCGACTACTTCTTTAACCAAACACTGTCCTTCTGTAACATTGATATTTTTCATATACTGTCACTGATCAAAATTCTCGTATTCTAGTCATTTTAATTAACAGATTTACTGTTACCAGATCTGGCAGTCTGTAAAATTGGGCAACCCATCTTATGCCAACCTAATCTGATTGTTAATAAAAAAAGTTTTCTCTTTTAGGTGTTATTTGCCATATCAGATCATCTATATCAAATGGTCACATGGTTAATTATTCTAATTATATTAAAGACTTGTATAAATGTAACGATAAACTTATTTCAAAAGCAACCTCAATGCCTTCTTGAACTAGCGAGAAGCTCATAGCGTGACCAACCTAGTAATAGAAGAGAAGTGTTATAATAGCATGCTATCAAGCCAGTAAAACACACAGCTGAGAGTCTTAAGTTCTGCACCTTTTAATCTACTACTGTCTCTTTGAAGTCTCCTTTTATATTTGTCTGATTCGGTTTTGTGTCCGGGATGACTCTGGCTTTATTTAACATAAGTAATACCACAGGCATAACTATTCAACTTCTTTAATTATCTCTGACTATTTTGTTACTACTAACAACATTTAAAAGAAAACATTTAATTTAATACATTCTGTGTTTTTTACTTAAATATATAGCTTAAATTCATATCATATATAGTATAATTAAATATATATGTAAATATTATCCAATTGCAAATTACAATTTTTACTGTATAAAAGTGTATATTTGTGTTCTATTTTGACATATATATTGAAGGTTTCTATTGATTTAAATGCATACCACTATATATATGTAAACACATATTTTAAGTACTGCAATGTATTTAAAAATGTATTCATATATATACAATAATTAATAAAAACAATTTCATCAGCTAGCAATACAGTGGCCATTACCACCATCTGTCAAAAAAGATCCCTAATTACATTATTCCTTTATCAACTATAGTGCACCCCTTGACTCTGCATCAAATGATACTGTGCACTGCCAATCATTATAATGTAAAAACTCTGGTCAAATTATATTTGTAGAATACTGACCAAATAAAAAAATTTGAAATCAAGACAAATATAAGCCAGTTGTACAGAAAGAGTTGAACTGTTGTTTGCTTTATTCAGTTAATAAAACATTAATTTTTAAATAAGCTCCAAAGCAGCTGAATTCAATATGAAGTACTATAATACAGATACAAACATGTAATTGAGATAAGAGGTTTGTGCCTGCATTTATTTCAAATATATAGAGGTGATTATCATTCATCAGTAGTATGAGAGCTGCATAGAGCTATAAGATTAAATGATTTCATTTCTAGCATAGGAGCCTGTGGTCGAATGGTTAATGTGTTTGCACTCTACCACGATGACCCTGGTTCGAAAATCAGGTAAGACTGAGTTTCAAGACTATGTTCAGCTGATGAGACCAAACAAGGTCGAAACTGGTACTATTCTGTCTTCTATGTTGGAAAATGAATGATAATCACCTCTATATATTTTAAAATGTAATTAAATGAATAAATAGAAGTATAAAAATTCAGCCCATCTTTTTATCTATTTATGTTTGTCAGCAGTCTTTGAGTAGAGAAGATTATTATTGTCAGATGAATTTTAATGTGATTGGTTTAATAATATGTTCCAGCATGCATAGATTTGGCCTGAAAAGTTTCAAAGTATTGCAGAATCTAGAAAAGGACTTTTGAATAGAATGGCTGGGGAATATGTAAAAATTAAAATAATTTGATGATGACATGAATTTTAACTTACTGATGCCACAGATGAATGTTATGGAAATCTTACTAAATGAAATGTCACCAACCTGCATCTAGAAATTGCAAAAGATTGTATCTCATAGTTTAATAATGCATCAAACACTGGTTAAAGTAGGAAATGTTTTTTAATTGAGTTTAGTACACCCAGAAATGAAAAAGTGAAAGGTTGTTGTCAAAGACAAGAAAATTAAAAAATATTATTGCAAGCTTGCATGACAGCACTCTAGTTGGCTTCAAATATAGGCCCATATTTTCTAACTAATACATCACAGGTGATCTATACATGAATTTATTCATATTACAATTCTAAATGCATTGTCAGGTCAGACCAGGCATTCTCTATCAGATTTAGGTCTGCACTTTGTGGTGGTCACCATGAATAGCAAGCTGCCCCTCTTGAGTATATCAATGTTTATGGGGGGTGGTATTAATGTGTTAGAAAATAGTGTACATCAATTATTTATTATGGGAATTAGTCACTCCTAAAGAATATTGGTATACCTGTTTGAATTTAAGTTACCTTGAATAATGTAAAGGGGAACAAGACTATCTGTATGGAAGGTACTCAACTTCATTATATGGCCCCCACCAGCTTCAATAGTTTGTCTTGACATTTTATATAAGCTGACAATTTACATAAGGTTGTTGTTTATATTGGATAAGATAGATCAGTATTTTATCACTAAAGTAGGTTTGACTCCAATTAGCAATTGTCCATCCTCAATGTTCTGGAGTCCATTGCTATTATCATAGATGAATGGCTGCTGAAATATAGGGCTTCTTCCTTGCCTTCTAAGTTATATATTTTTGTATACAATGAAAATTTCTTAAACATTATACTCTATATAGAGTATTATATTAGAAAATTAACTTTCATATATCTATTTCATATATAAAATTAAAATTTGTCAATAATTTTTAAAATATTATTTGTGTTATAAGACTTTAAGATAAATCTAACTTTAATAACAGTTCAATGTCAATACTACTTAAATTACTATTTTAGATAATAATATCAATTTTCCAAATTGTTATAATTTTGCAATTAATATTAGCATATAAAGCTAAGATAAATTTGTTTATGATAACATTTATTTTACTAGTTTTATCCTATATATGAACATTATCAGCTATATATAATTCAAAATTTATATATAAAAATTAATTATTAATTCCAAACATTTTGTTGAGTAAAATATTTTATATTATAATTAAATTCAGACATATTAACAAATTTAAATAAAATGCAGCAATTGTGGTTTTAACCCATTAATGCAGCTAGGCAGGATTTCCTGCATGACAGTTTTTTTAAATTTCAATAATATATAATAATAATTTTGACTTAGTTTGTATATTAATAGTAATATATTGATAGTATTGTTTAAATTTGCCAATATTATAAAAATTATACAATTATATTTTTATTGGCACGGTTTTTAAATTTTATATTCTAGTCTAGAATAGATAAGAGATAAGATAAGATAATCTTTATTGTAAATAAACTAACAAGTAGATAATTACAAAAGACAGCTACAGGTGTGTGGTACACTCTTAAGTAGAGCCTGGGAGAAAACAATAAACAGAAGTAACCAAAAAATAAATAAAAAGTACATACAAAAGAATCAGATAAAGCCGAATACATTGCAGAATTGAATAAGATTACAGGAT
>JAYRBW010061006.1:0-10531 GCA_036023295.1 Invenusta paracnida | reverse complement strand
TCGAATCTCATAACTTATTTAGCGCATAGGTAGGTAAGCAAGACAGAGTACACAGAGTATTACGTAACATTATAACACAATAGAAATATATACTAATATTTCAAAATAATTTCACTTTTCCTATGATTCAAGACTTATGGGACACCTTGTATAAAACAATATTAATGATTTAACATTTGAAAAATAAATTTTAGTTTTACGACTATGGCAGCAGTATATAAATAATAAAAGGGGAAGCTTTTAGATGGTGCATTTTAACCATTTTGAAAGACAAAAAATCATATTTTAATATTTGGAGTTACCAATAAAGACAAGACTCTACACGAAACTTACCTTGACCGTTTCATAATTGAGAAGAGAGTCGGTTGCATGGTTGCCAGCTTTGGAGTCAGCCTTGTTCATATGGACACGGAACTGAGTGCGCCACTGCGTAATACCCAGCGTAAAGGCAGCATAGGTGCCGATACAAGCCAGGGAGATCAGACTGTAGCTCAGACCGAACTTATAGTACTGTCATGTTGTAAACGGTTGTTGATGGAAGGAGGAAAGGAGTAGGAAAAGAGAAATATAATATCATAATTTGATCCTAAAAATTACCGATTTATCAACGTAATAATATAAAAAGCATATTTCTTAAAGAGAAGGGCTTTTTAAGTTTATAATCTAATAAAACAACATTTCGAGTGAAATAATCATGTTACCCTATTTAGTAAAAACTACGACTTTCATAGTTTCAGATACGACACACAATTGCTTTTAAAATCTAGAAGGCACGCGATTTAGATGCAAACAAGTCACTCGAGTCACAAGTCTTTTGGTGCGTCACTCCTTGTTACTGGAATTTTTATAAGGTAATTTCAGAGTAAGAGCAGTCCCTTGGTGTCATGTTATAGTCTCGATCAATATTGTCATTGATAAACAAGAAGTAAGGTCATACAACAAAAATTAGTATGCACTAGTGTATTTCTAGTGGTATACGAGGCACAGTACTGTATATATTTTTTATTTCTTCGCTAAGTTAAAATTCAGTTTGTAAATATGCTCAAAGAAAATATTTTAGTAGAGTTTTTCGTCAAATTGGAACAGTGTAATGTCTTTTGATATCTAATAAAGAATCGCCTAAGATGGAATATTTTACAGTCAAATAAGTCTTAATATTTTAAAAGAAGGTAATTATAGGAACCAACTTTTTAAGAAAGCAGATGTTTAGACATACTCTTACTGTAAAAATGAGACTACAACGATTTGTTTACTAAACAAATGTGGAAAAGGTTTATATAGTATGGATGTACACATTGAAACACAGAAATAAAAGAAACAAAGAATGGTACATAATTCAGTCAACATGAACACGTTCTTCATTCTATGTATGTCTTAATACTCAGGTTAAATCATAGCTTTGTAAGCTGTAAACATTTTCATTTTCAAAATATTAAAAAAACTAATTACAAAATAACGAAACTATAAAAATACATAATAAATAAACAAAACTCCTTCAGCAACTCAATAATGTATACGAATACATACAATTAAAAAATATATATCTAGTTGAACCAAGGCTAAAAGCGTTGGCAGCATTTCTCATTCCATTTATGTAAAGATACAGTTTTAAATAAATTACCATTACTTGTATATCAATATTTTTTAACTAACTGGGATTTAAACCCGGAGACAGACAGGCTGACCATTGCCAAAGAATACAATTGCTCTCACCAGGATTCCAGTAACCAATGAGACCTCAAAGATAGTTGGGAAAACGTTGAACACGATAGCGGAAAGTGTGAAGTTGATGCCCCGTGTTCCCCGATCGATCGCCTTGGCGAGGGAACCAGTACGTCTGGAGAGGTGGTAGCTGAGGTCGAGATTGTGAAGATGGAGGAAGACATTTCTGGAGACACAACGAATGGAGGACTGGGCGACGTGGGCGAAGATGGCATTCCTCAGTTCGTTCATCCCGGATGCAGTTGCCCGTGCCACTCCGTCTGAGAAATAGCGCGGTGAAACATAAGAGTGATAGTTTTGTGAAAGTGATTTATACAGTATGACCCAAAAATTCTAACGATATAAAAGTTAACGAAATCTTTACATAGAGTAGAAACTAAATATTACGAAAGGTTGTGATCCTGAAAAAGTCTATGATCTTGAAACTATAATCATTTAGAAGCAATCATAAGCTATCGCGGCAGTTTGGCCATTTTATACCATATTCCTCAGCAACGGAGTCATTTAAGGCCAAATATTAAAAACAGAACGGTCACTTTCTTTTGCCTTGATATTTTTTACAGTTAACGTTTAAGGCTATGACAGCGGCAACGTGTCCCGTAAAACAAAAAAACATATCAGTGCAGCCTATCTACACAAAAGAAGTTTATGGCATGATAAAAAATGATGTAATAAACCCTAAAGGCAATAGTGCCTTCTAATCTTCTGTTATAGACAAGTAAAAAGTAATAGGATACACTCCTTTATCATTGATTTTTGGCTTTGTTCCCTGACCTTTTTTAGATTAATTAAATGTCTAATGGATCTAATGGAAGTCAGGGATTACACCGTTCGCTTTGAAAACGATCCATAATTGAAATTAATTGCAATAAGAAACAATGGACAGCAATCAAAGAAGAAAACTTACATCCCAGCAGGATAACAGCCGCTGAGGAGAAAATGACAGACTCGGGAGTCCCAAGTGTGAGCATTGGACCCAGCTCATTCAGGTAGTCGACGGCGTGTTTAAAAATGAAGGGAACCTGGACATTGAGCAGTTTCGAGCCGAACAGTAGTCCCACAGCGCCAACAACCCGGAGTCGAATTGCCGGCTGGTCGCGCGGCCAAACGTAGCCCATCATTGCGGAGAGGATTTGTCGTGTAGGGATCTATTATGGAGGGATAGATACTACGCATATATATTCGCAATTAAAAATAAAAAGCATAGTATTAATAATACATTATTTCACTCAGAGACACGAAATGGTGTGATCAATACTTAAACATAAGTATTATAACTGTACTTAAGTACCTTTCGACAGAATCAAATTGAAATGGTGTGATTAGAACTTATTTGCAATACAAATATTATTTAAGAAAATATAAGTACACAAGTAGGGCATCCTTTAGCGAATTGCGTTTAGGTAATACAGTATATCACATAAGTATTAACACGTCATGTGACAATACATACGACAATAATTTTATTGTGAATAAAAATGTTACATTTCTTTGTAACAACTTGGATAAATGATTAATTTATTTTATTTTAGAAACGTTGTCATTAAATTTTCGAAATGGAATTTATAATGTTTCACAATCCCTTTGCTCCAGTGAATATTCTAAGCTATTTGCATAAAACGGTAAAGTCTAATTATTCATGTATAGGTCAGTCATGTCACTATTGCTGTTATTTGGTTATGAGATCGTATGTTCATTTTATTGGCTAGCTAATAAATCTATGACAGTCACCTCGTCATATCCCTATAGCGTAAGTGTGCTAAAATTTACTTATAAGCCTATAATCTACAGCGGTGAGATGTTCTATGCTCTCGAGTTAGAAGCGTATTACTCGTAACATTACAGATAAATTTTAAAATAATACTTCTTTTACAAAAATTGGTTTATACAGAATTTGTTACCTCATTAAATATATTAATTGATGATATTTTCCAACTTTTTAAATTTATCTGGCCTACTCTCTAGAATAAGTAATCTGTGTTTTGATGCAATGAAAAGAGCACTAAATAATGACAGTAAAACAATATAATAAACCAAATAACAGATTACTAAATTTAAATTATTCTATAACAAATTATCGATTGCGTAAAATAGGAGTTTTTATTCTTTTTATCGGACATTAGAAGAATTAAAAATGTTAGTTTTCAGAAATTAGTAAAACCTTAACATAATATGATAAATATATTACTTAAAAATTAATTGCAATACCCAATAAATTTTCGAATAAAATTTATTTTCGAAAAATAAAGGAAAGAAATAATATACAATTTAAGCCCTACTTTAAACTAACTACAACACATACAATTTCACACTAAAGAACTTCTTAAAATCTAGTATTCAATCACATCACTTCTGACTTTATTTCTTTCATCCCTAACTGACAGCTGTGTCAGTGTAGAAGCTAATCACTTGAAGATTATCTCAAAACACTATTATCTTTATAACTAAATAAAACCTTCCCCAGAGATAGTTATGTACGTTTTTGATATGCACATATATAAATTATAGTCAGATTTTAGTGAATACAATTTTCATTGTTTAAACAATATTTAAAAGTTCGAAGGCATTAAATGAAAAGTAACATATTTTACTGGAAGAAGATATAAGCAAATTTTATAAATTTATAATCAACATATTATATTTAGGATCAAATGAAGCATTATAATCACTTGAAAATGAGGCAATATCTTTTCAGTGCTATAATTGTATAATTACCTCTTGGTCCTTTGATTTTTTGTCATCAGCTGTATGGGCTGCAGCTTCCGGATGACTGAGACTCCGATTGGGCTGATGATTAGGAAGCCCAGATGAAGAGGACTGCCTAAATGACGAGGATGTGAATGGTGGCGGCGCATTATTCCTTGGTCCTGTCGACTCAATATAGCGTCGCTGCAAATAAAGTGGATTGCAATTAATGTAAGAGGTCTCAACCCGTTAATGTTTAAATATTATGACCGTTTATAAGGTCAAATCGATATCCCAATAACTATAAGAATTGTTACATATGTAGAGAAGTAATTTTCTAGTTCATTTTATATATATATAAAAATTGATTATACCGACTTCTTGCTGGTTTAATGCCACTTCAGTAACGAAAACCAAAAATTATTAATAAGATATATTATTTGAACAACTCAATTTCTAAAAAGTATAATAAAAATGGTAATAAAAGTATGATAGAAATAGTAAAAGAGAGATATGTTACAATGAGCTGAAACATAATGTCTTCATACAGCTAGGTACTTAAATACAAACATACAAATAACATGTTTTATTGCAGTGGCTATTTAACTACAACTGATAGAATATCCATTTGAATAAATTAGCCAACTTTAAAATATACATAAATCAATATATGGATTTAATACAATAACAGATTTTATACATATAACTTTCAAAAACTCGTGATGCTACATTGAATAAATAATACAAAGATAAATGCCACATAAATAGCCCATTGAGATATATATAACAGTTCCCTCTAAATAGCCACTGCAATGTTTAGTAGGTATTATATAGGTAAAAATATGTAGGTAAAAAGAAGTAGAAATATAGGTAAGAATATAAGTAAAAATATCATAGGGTGTAATTACTAGTAAATTTAAATGTAGTATTAGTCACTTGAGGAATTCTTTTATTTAAAGCAGTGTTTTTGTTACAGGGTTACTGCGCATATTTAAAGAAAAATTTCCTAGACATTTCCACACAAAATATGATCTAATAAAAGTAGTATTAAGAAATATTTGTATGTTTGAGCCATAAAATGGCATACTAATAATTGTCAATACTAGCAAAAAACATACATAACAGATTATACATTTTTAATTTCTCCTCTAATACCTTCAACTGATCAGCAACATTATCACAGAAATAAGCTGAATAATGATTGAGATTTAAGAGTTTCTCTAGAATACTTTGCATCTTTTTTGAAGAAGCATCATGTGAATCTGATACCATTGCCACAGGAGATAAACGATCAGAGTATTTGATGATTGGAAATTAAATTGTTTTTTTCCAGCAATTTTAATGATGTTTCTTGCAAAAATGTTTGGTACTCATTTAAAAAATGCAATTTTTGTAAATTACTAGCTTTTGCTTTGCAGAAAATCCTATATCAACCTCTTCAGCTTTTCAAAGGGAAGATATGTCACTGATATCGATTTTGTATAGTGTAAGTGGGTTAGGATATTCCAACAGTTTGTTTAGTGGTACAAATCGATGCAGAAGAGAAAGAAGCGTTTGATACCAATCATTAGCCAAAAATGGCATCATAGGTGAGTCAGTTTGGTATTTTGTCAAAAATGGTTCTAGGTTATCACTAATGGATTTGAAGAACTCAAGCTTTGCAAGAATTAAGTGATCTTCAGTCTCAGCAACAATAGAATTAAAGATTGCTGTTTTTGGACAGGTGATTTCCCATTTCGGATCTTTGCAGCATTTGACAAACTTTTCAACAGTAGGCCAGATCTGAATTGCTTGAGATGCAACAGTTGAATTTTCGAGCCAGTGGCTAACACAGAACTTTAATGAGAAAACAGGTATTTTGCTGATACTTTCAAAAACTGATCTTTTCACAAGTGAATCTTTAAACAAATAGTGCTGAGAGAATGCCATTAAGGTTCCAATTAGTCGAATTGTGACCATGCTGAAATGTGCCATGCATTGCATGTAGTCCACAAGATCCAGTGGGAACAAACTAAGAACCAATCGAATCTAAAGTTTCACTTAACCTTTTTGCTATTGCCAAATTCACATTCGGCCCATCCATTGACACCTGAAAAACCTTATAAAGAGAAAACCAAACCACACTTTTTGGTAAATTCAGATGTTAAATATCATGTGATTGCACTAGAAAAATGTATGTGCCATAACAAGACATGAATGTTCATCAGACATAACTGCAGAGATCTATTAAGACTCTCATCAAAGGAAATTACAAATTCAACACCAGTTGAATTTAATTGTGAGGTAAGCTGTTTATAAAAGTATGGACCTAGTCCATGAACAATCATATAATGGACCTTATCATAGCCCATAGAAAATCGCTGAGCTATAGGACTGTCAGGAAACATTAATCCAAACAAATCGCCCAAACCCTTTATAGACCCATAAGAAAAGTTATTATCAAATAAATTCAATGCCCATATTTTTCAGCTGCTATAGTGTTACCTTTAAAATTGTTTGCTTCAGCAAACATAGATTTAGATCCTGAAACTATTTTTTTAACTAAACAATTTTAGCTTTCAAATATTAGTAACTACTAAAAAAATCATTAATTCAGTAAATGTATCAATATTACATAATCTATGTATATTGATAGAATTTTCCTTTTCACAGTTGTCAAACATTTCCAGGAGAATTCCGAGATTTCCAGCCTGAGTAAAAAACAATCCAGGACTTTCCAGGAATTTCAGAACCCATGGTCACTCTGATGTTATGTAAATCCTTTAATCTTGACAATTTGCTTGATTTTAAACAATTTCAACAAAATGTTAAATTCTGCAATACATGTAAATATGTACAATTGTTTTAATATTTTTGTTGTGCATTGTACCAGGAAGAAATTCATATATCTGGTTGGAAACTAGTAAACAACCCATCTTTTGTCTTCTCTATTATTTTTAACTCTTCCCCTGTGACAGTTTAATGTCATATCTAAGCCTGTTAATACATAAATCATATGTATGTAATGATGATAAAAAATATATAATATACAACATAGAAAAGTATGAAAAAATGAGACAAAATTATGCAAGTATGATGTAAATTAAATAGTATACATTGTTTTCATTGATTTTTAGCTCATCTTTCTAAGCCCAGATTTTTGTGTAAACTTTACTGAACCAAAATATACCATGCAAGTGGAATAGAGGTGACATAAAACACAATATATTTAAAATGTAAGAAGAAGAGCAATCATACAATCAGAAACTAGTATTTACGAAAGCAAAATTACATGACTCCTAAAGAAAATAACTACAACATTCCATTACCAAGACAAATGTTTGTAACTTCAATATACATGTCTATGGATACACAGAATTACACTAATAATAATAAAAATAGTTATATTCCTCAAATATAAAAACACTAATCAAATTAATTTTACTAGCCTATGTATCCAGAAGAGATAATAAAAATTAATTCACAGATCTGTGTTAAAAATGAAAATAATAATTATGCTTACATATTAATTATGTAAAAAAAACATAACTTATTTTAGTTTATATAATATTATCTTTATTTATAAATATGCATTTTGGCCTTAACACTATATTAAATAAATAAATATTATTAAAATACCAATTTTTCTTTAACAGATTATTAGCTGAAAATCCATCTCAAAATGATGAGTTGTTTCTTTCATGATTATTATTATATTACATAACTAATGCAACTAAGACAATATTATTCAATTAAATAGAAAATATTAACAAATCCAGATTAGTTGACTGATTATATATTTGCTAAACACATTAAACAATCATTTCCATAGATGAGTCACCCTAGAGTTCTCATCATATTTGTTAACAAATTCTCTCTATACTGGCAAGCAGAACATATGGCAGGTAGCTCCTGGATGGCTGGTAAATTAGCAAATCATGTATGATTTAGAATAAGATTTGGTAGTTTACAAATTTAAAAAATTATGGCATATAATTTTATTAAAATTACTATGTACTGTTGTTCTGAATAAGTTTATTCATACCAAATTTCAATAACATTTAACCACTTTAAAGTTTTCTATTTAAATTAATCTCTTTATTAATACTTGTTTACAGTTTAGTTTAAATTTAAAGAAAACATGTCAGGTAAAATAATATATCATTTATTTTGCTGTTTTTAAGTTTTTAAGTTTTTTAGTGTAAAAAACTTGTGGTACTAACATGAATTATACATTTAAAAAAATTGTACATATATTCAATGATTATTTTAAGCTAATGAACACAAATATCTATCATGCATATAAGAAATTATATTAATAAATATGGTATGTCATGTTTCCACGGGATCAAAAATGACTCCAATTTTAGAAAGTAAAATTTTATAAAAAAATGTGTGTGATCTGCAAAAACTAATTAAAGTACACAACTTAGTGTACAATACAACTTTTTTTTTAAAACACTGTCAATATGAAAAAAATTGCAGTATATCTAAAAAAATTGCAAAATTGCAGCTTTTCCCAAAAAATTGCAATGTGATTTAAATTGCAGGGTGTAGCATCACTGAATTCCTGCAATAAACCTGCAGTGTGCACAGGTGCACAATCTTGTTAAAAGAAACAAGTATTGAAAACATTCAATTGCTTTAAAGCCGGAATCACCTTTTCATTCATTAAGTCACAATAACAAGCTGCATTTAAACGACCTTCTATGGAAAATGGTCCAATTAAATGACTGCAAGACATAGCCCCCATATCATTACCATCGGGGATGTTGAAGTATTTGTTGATGGTAATGAGGGTTTTCTTTGCTCCAAAAAACAACATTTTTCCTTTTGCTATCACCGTATACAGCACACTCATCTGAAAAGAAAACCTTCTCTTTGTCCTCTGGTGCTAGTGTTATGGACAACTCTCTACAGCAGTTGACTCTTATTTCATGGTCATCATTACTCAAGAACTGGACGAATGTTGGTTTATAGGGTTTGTATGACTGCTTCTGAAGACAACAATGAACATTAGATTTAGAAATATTAAGTTCTATTGACCGTCTTCAAACACTCATATTTGGGTCATTTTGGATAGAGTTGTCGATCAAAGCATTGTTGTTCACCCTACTGCTGCGCCCGGTTCTTGATTCATCTAAAATACTCCCTGTAGTGAAGAGCTTCTCATGCCACTGTTTTATAAACCCATCTGGAGGTTTCTGTTCATTCAGGAAGGTATCTGCAAGGTATTTTTGGACCTTTCACATAGTTGCCATATCCTGTTCACTATCATGTCACTTAGCTGCAGCCATAATACAAAATTCAACAGTGTATGGACTTTGATCAGATTTTTGTATTATTGCACGTTTATTATGCAAGCATTTATGAATTATGAATTATAAAATAAATTGTAGCATACAAATTCCTTTTGAATTTGAATTGCCAGAATTAATTCAACATTGCTGCATAATGCTTACATTATAATTTGAATTTCAATTGATTATTTTCTTAATTTTGAATATTATGGAAAGTCTGTAGGGACTTCTGGGACACCCTGTACAGAATATAGTCAAGAATTTTAAAACTTTATATAATTGCATCTTTTGCATTTAAGTTTTGCAATATTAATTATTAATCCGCCAAAAATATGACCAAAAGTATGTTAGCTCAAACCATTTAAAGAAGTGAAATAAAATTAGCTCTTTAACAACATAATTTTTACCTTGAGCTAACTAGTTTTGTTTTTACTATATACATTTTATAAAACTTCTTTCTTAATACATGAGTTACCTTTGGCAATGATAAGCTACATACATGCAGATAAAAATGAAATAAGTAAAAATAGTTTGATATATTTTAATTCAATTTTATTTAGTATAGTGCTATAATTCAAATGTAACTGTAACTATATTTGTTTTTAACATATAAATGAATTACTATGGTCCGAATATTTTGTAATAATTAAAAACAGATAGTAAGCTCAAGTTACAAATAATGTTGTTAAAAAGCTAACCCAACAAAGTTGTCAATATCTATGCAACCCCCAGCGATTAGCATTTTAAAATTTAACCCTTTGACACTGGGATGACGCGACGTTTGCGTCATTAGAAATGTGTTGTTTAGCACCGGGATGCCGCAAATGCTGCGTCATTTTAAATAC
>JAYRBW010061005.1:0-10532 GCA_036023295.1 Invenusta paracnida | reverse complement strand
ATTCCATCGAAGCCTTTTTGACAGAACACATGCCGTCGTTCACGACTATCCGCATGAGAAAGGCCCTCAGAAATATGAGCTGACTTTGAAAAAATTTATTGAAAATAGTGGTTATTATTTGTAACTCTAGACTCTACTCTTATTTGTAATTCTGGACTCTTGTATTATTGTTAATATTATTGTTAATATTATTGTTAATAAATATTAGAAAAACTCAAATACGAATTTTTTTACGAAACGACCTATATAACTCATTGCAATAGGTGATATTACATAAATTCGTTGATATAAAATTTTCCAAAAAAATCGTACAATGAAGAAATCTGAGAAACAAAAATAATATCTACATAGGTTCTGTTTCGATACAAAGAACAGTCTTCGAGAACAAAAGACGTTAATATTTACATATAATAATTCGTAATAATGTTTAAAAACTGTATTTCAAAAATTATGAATGTCTGCTGAAGATTTTGTAAATTAAAGTAGGTACATTTGGCTTTATGTATATCACCATGGTAACATACAAATGAAAAGTTGTAGAAAATTGGAAATCCTTTTCTACTGATAATTGTTGAAGTTGTAAATATAGTTGTAAAAGTAAGTTTGGGGCTTGTTGTGAGGTTAAAAAAATACAAATGATTTTGAAAATAAGACTAATATAGTAGAGATCAAAAACAAATTTAGTTATTAAAGTGATATGATCTATTAGTACCGAATGCTTTAGTAGTTATATATGTGTATTATATTTTTTATAAAAAAAACACTATTTAATTGAGAAAATTTAAAATAAGATGTGTTGGATCAGACAAAAAATTGTACTATAGGTTCTTTATTCAAACTTAGTGAACCCGATCACAGTATAGCTCGCGATCTTATAGGTTCGAGTCCTGCCTGTGACTTTCAAGTACAGTTTCTGAGTTATATCCTTGGACAAGCTATCTCTGCATTTGTCTATTGGAGACTATGTAGCATTACCCCCTGTGGTGTCCAGAGGTAAGAGAAATTAGCACGGGCGTTATGTGCTACTTTTTTAGTAGTATACGGAAAAAATGTTTTGTAACTTAAGTAGAAAATGTTTATGCAACAATACCCACGATAGCAACGATGGAAATCCATATATCGGCCTGGATTGGCCATCGGAACCACAACAGCAAGCAAGTAGCAGGTAGTAAGCAAAATGGACCAGAATGGAGTGGGATGGCTATACGTCGTAGCAGTAGCGAGAATTAAAAGCGCATATAGAAAGAAAAGATTCTTCAGCCACGAAAGAAGCCATAAGACATATGGGAAAGGAGGAATTAGAGAGATAAAAGACAAAGAAATCTCAAGGGATGAAATGAAGAGCTATAGGAGGTTCAGAATGGGTCACTCGATGGAGCTGAGAGGATACGAGGAAAGAATCGGGAAGAGGACAGACGGAGAATGTAGAATCTGTAAAAAAGAAGACGAAACAACAGAACATATTATGACTAGGTGCTCGGGGACCCTCCAGTACAGATCGAGAGAGAACATCAATGAGATGGCGGACCTCTGCCTTAAACCACAAAAGGTCGCCAAGATGTGAAAATGGTTCAAAAAGAAGGAGGATTGAGCAAAAACAAACCACAACAGCCCTTCTTCAATTTAGAAAAACGGGAATATTTTAAAATGTAATTTTCTTGAAGAACAATAAATTCCAGAAAATAATTATTTGTGTTTCAATATAGTGTTATATAATATTGCGTGCACATTTCATAACAATTATGACTGACAAAAATTAAACCGGCGCAAAACTGCAAAAATGTCGAATATAAAAAAATCATATTAATATTATGTAAAAAATATGTATATTATATAAATATTCTAAGATTTCCTAACAAATTAAGATAATTGTATCAAAATTAAAAATACAGAGCTAATATTATTAATACACAGAATCATCTTTAAAATTAACTACTACTCAATAAATAAATTCATTTGTCTATGAGAGTAGAGGCTATCCGGTAAAATTAAAGAAAGTACGAACTGTGCCGTATCCGTAGAGCTTTTCTACATTCTAGAATAATCTTTGTTTGATAAATACTAAATAAGTTTAAATAAATAAGGCATTGCATAAATAAATAGAAACCAATTTTTCTAAATTCGTAGAAGCTACTCTGTAAAGGCTTAAAAGAATGCATGCACGAGATACATAGACCTACCCTGTACGAGAAGTGATCACCCAGTTTTCCCCATATAACTCGACCGGAAGCGTTCAACACGGCGCCCAGTGACCCCACAACAGCCAGGAACCGGTCATCTTCGATGAAAGTCTCACCGAATGCCTGATAGTTGGGACAACATAAGGGGAAAATGATTTCAAAGAGAATACACCACCGGCATTAGATTATGTCCTATGGTATAGATTGGTATTCAACTGAACCAGTATCGGTCAGTATCGGTAACATAAGACAGAAAATATTTCCTATATATCAAGTAGGTATAAAATGCACTTCTAGTCGATTAAAAAAACTCACCAGGTTAAGGAAGCTGTTGGAAAACAACATTCACTACCAGAATGATGAAACAAGTTTACTCATATAAACTCGATGATATCTTGAATAGATAAATTTGGATAAGGTAGTAATTTCAATTGATTTTTATTGTTATTATAGTCTATTTAAAGCCACCCATGGTTTCACTATGCAGGTTAAAATATGGATTAATTATGGGACAACTTCAGTGGCAAGTGACTATAAAATTATTTAATTGGTGAAGTTCAAAAATAACCAATCTTTTTTCATATATAGATAGATGTACAGCCCGGTCGCTTCCAACGTATGAAAATAATACATATTTTTATCTCGTTATTAGATCATAATTAATTGCTTTATTCTTATTTTTCATTACATAGATGACACATTATAGTGTTAAATCATACACTCAGATATTTCAACTATTTAAAAAATATTTTTTATTAATTATAAAATAAGCATTATTTTTATACATGGACGCTGGAATATATCTACAATATATCTAAAAGGAATATATTATAATTGCGTATAATATAGTGCATTAGCTGAAATAGCTGCAATAGCAGACTATTTATAGTAGAAGAGGATAGAAGACTATTTAGATGCTGATTTGGGTAAATAATAATACAGAAAAAAAAACATTTTAATCAATAAATCAATAGTAAGTCGCATTTTATTAGCTTGTTTACACTATACATATAATTAATGTAAATTAAGGAATGTTTTATTATCTTGCCAGAATAGCATATATATAAATAATACTCTAATTTCTTTAATAGAATATTTGAAATATCGAATATTTATATTAATGTCTTCACAATTCAAGCCTCCTTGGTCATTAAAAATGAAAAGCTTTTCAGAATTATAAAGAAAAGGAGAAAAAATATTGGGCAATAATCACACTAAAATTCTACAGAGTGCACTAAACACAAATGCACCCTTTTTCGTTGATGGTAATAAAATTAGTGATTACGTGGCGGAGAAAAGAATTCGAATAAATAAATAAGAATTTGATTAAAGTTATACGAATTATAAGCATACCATTAACAAACTAATTTAACTATAGACCGACTAATACATACGTATAAATTTATTTGGTGCAATATTTTCAACAGAATGTTTAGGAAATAATTTTGAGATTAAAGCAATAAACAATAATGGCAGCATTATTTTCTTAGATTAGCTTCCATTTCGTAAACCAAATTTCCTTGAAAACCGTTTGAAAACTACATTGCATGTACAATTACTTATTCTTCTATAAAGCTAAAATAGATTCATATCGCATAATACGATAGATGTTAAATAAATAGATGCTATTTTAGGATAAAATATTAGTTATAATCATAAATATTTCTAGAGCATTTGAATGAGATTGACTTAAAATTGTGATGCGCTTGTTTTTTTCAAATAAGCTATATGTTGCCTTCTTAGAATTTAAATAGGGAATAATCTATTTTTTTTTTTAATAAATCATTAGATTACAAGTTATATGAATATCAAGAATAGCGATGTACAATATGTTTATATAATTGTAAAGAGTAAATAGTAACTATAACGAAATTCCAAAAGACTCGTTATATTTCTTTCTATAGGTTTGACCGAACAGTTTGACGAGACAATAAGAGCAGTCAAATTATTTCCTTTTCTAAATGAATAATACAATTATTTTGAATATATGAAGTCTAAAAAAAATGCTAATTTTTCTAATTATAAAAACCACAGCGAGTATTTTTCAATCACCCATTAATAGAAATGAAGTTCTGGGTAAATCACCTTCCAAAGAGAAGAAAAGAAGACGATTCCGACAGAATTCATGAGGAATGTGGACCACATTATCCAGAAATTTGAGGTCCGAATTACTTGTGAGGGCTTCAGATCGAATCTTCCTTCACGGTGACTGCCAAGGAGAATGGAAGAATATCATGATATCAAATATGGTCAATATAATGTTCGATATGGAACCACAAAGGATAAATATGTAGTGATACAAGCAAGTCTAAATATATAGATCGATTGCATTTTAAATGTTATCCATAGTTTAAAAATTGAATTACACTACTATATAAAGTCCCTGAACTTAGGATTATAATAATAGGAATAAAATCATTAAAATAGTACGTTTAAGAAATTATTAAATTAAAAAGTGATTATATAATGCGAATATAGAATTGTTCATGGAATTATTTTGAAACTATAACATTGCATGGCTCTCGTCTTCGATATATTGTTTAAGTAACTTTAAGGTATCTTCAACTATATCATAAAAATACCATTCGAATAATCAAAAAAAGAAACAATATACTTGGATTATATCTACAATTTTTAAACGTTTTATGTATGTTGATTACCAATTGAAGATAGGTGTAAATGTTTAATCTACTTACACAGAATCACTCTGAATATCATCCTCTTCTACAAGCAATGGCTGTGACTGAAACATAAACAACTTATGTGAATCTTAGATATGTCAGATTCTAACGCATACAATGATTACAAAATTATGTATACAGTATTTTGTCATAAGTTACTATGAATTTATAAAACTGAAAACGTATAATGTATAAATGCGGAACCAGGGAATACTTTACACCTAGTAGTGTTACAGTAGTCCTTGTACGGAACATGAAGTAAATATATCAAAGTATAAAACTATCTAAGTAAAAATAAACATATAAAACTATACACTACCTATTTATATATATATATCATTTATTGTATATATTTCTAAATAAGTGTTGTTTGAAGGGCTATGACAATGCCTGAAGGGGTTATTGTTCTATGAGGTCCCCATGGAGACAGTTATGTTCGATGCATAATGGAAACCACCTCGAAGTTCATCCGTAACATTAGCAGCAATTTCATATCTGATGGCTTGTTTTGGATCAACGTCATTCCTGACTTTCTGAAGCATGATATCAGGTTTAATGATACGCTCCACAATGCTTTATCACAGGATTTTAAATTTAATAAATGTGGAGGGATGAAGATGGAATTGTTTCGACCCATTAATTTGTGTTCAATAATGCACGTAGTATGTAATGCTTTACGTGCTCAGTCTTGATGGAAATAGGATGCATGCAAATGTCTCTCTAACAAATTTCTGGTATAAACTCGTAGTAACTTATGACGCATATATTATGTATATCAGTAGTTTTAGTTAATATTAGATGTAACTCTTTTTTGACTCAGGCTTCTTTATGTAATTATCTATACCCATACATATGCTTTTAAAAGAAAAGATTTAGTCTTAGAAGTATTCATTTTTAGATAAATCTTTTAATATAGTTTACATATTATACTTAAAATCGAAACATTTACTCAAATTAAAATATTATTCATAAGCAAAATATAAATAGTCTGAAATTTCAATATATTTTTATTAAGTGCACTAATTTTTCCCGCATATTCTATTTTTATAATATAAAAATTCATTATACTTTAGGTACAGAACGGAAACATATTTATAAAAACATACAAGTTAACAAATTACTACACTAATTACTTCAACTGTAAATGACACAATTAAAATTCGGATTAAAAATAACTATACAAGATTATTACATAAATATATATACGTAAATGACGCCATATAAATACTTAGGGTATTTACTCTGTGATACAAAATATAGTTATTTTAAAGTCATACGTCTGATGCTATAGTTAAATGCGTTAACGAGTTAAATGTAAGATTTATTAAATTTACATGGCAATAATATACGAATGCTAGCTTTGAAATTTGAGATAAATAGCGAACCTTTGTATACCATGACTTTAGTAAACACCATATTTGTGCACTTAACCCATCTACTTATAAATAAGGTAAGAAAAATAACAAGAAACTTGTAAATAAGCAAATTAGAAGACTTGAAATTAAAATTACAGTAAAAAACTAGGACAAATTAATAAAAACGAAGAAAATAGTACCAGGAAACCAGTGCTATAAATATATGTATTTATATAAGGTTTAGTGTATGTATAACAGATAAAGGCTAAATAAGATTATAAATAAAGGAATGCAGTCCGTATATGCATGAAAAGTAATTATGTACTGTATATATAAATAATCGGGATAATTTTAGTATCATAGATGCTCGTATACTAGAAGGATAATAAATAGACAATCTATGACACTAATGAACTATAAACGTAGTAGGTCTATCGAGCTTGGATTAAGTAGTAAATTAAACTACAATGGTACAGTTTTAGTAAT
Organism: Invenusta paracnida; assembly: GCA_036023295.1. NCBI lineage: Eukaryota > Metazoa > Platyhelminthes > Proseriata > Coelogynoporidae > Invenusta > Invenusta paracnida. Next base: position 3,830 of record JAYRBW010061005.1, on the reverse strand, counting down.
ACGGATAGAACAAAAAACAATTAAAACAAGGCATACAGTAGGAACAACAAGTTAGTTAAGACTTTTACAAACAAACAAAGAGTAACAAATATAGGCTGGCATTAACAACATCGATGGGTTAAACCAACTTACCTTGAGTGTAGAATAATATTGCCTATTGAATCGCTGTGAATAAATAATTGCAATAAAAAATAATGCATATAATCGCACTGGAACATGTGTAGGACACAAGTAATGAAAACGGACATAACACCTGACGCAGAAAAATTGACTCTTCAACAATAAATTATTGCAATTTTATTGCCATGTTATCCCCGAAGTTCGTTGTAAATTATATCTTTTATTCATCTTTAATTGTTTAAAAACTGTATTTTCTATAGTAAAATTATATTACTTATTCGCTTGAATTGCATTGTACAATAGTCTTGTAATATGGTTATTAAATTGAATGTTCATTTTTAGACATATGTTAATCCAATTTATTCATGTTAATCTATTATAATGTTGTATATATGTATATGCTCTTTGTACGACAGTAAAACACGAAGTATACATAAACAGATGTTCTACAATCCAATTTTGATTGGCTAAAATATACATTGCGTCATCGCTCTCGCTATTTCTCGCCTATTAATATCGAACTTTCTATTAAACCATAACAGAAAAACAATAAGGCTACTTGACTATTATAAGTGGTGAATTTGCTACTGGATAGTATTAATTAAAACAGATCATAGCAAACAGATGAAAGCATAGCAAGAATATGTTACCATCTATACTTAAAAGTCTATTAATAAACTAAATATATTTTTTCAATTATTATTTTAGAAATTTTATGAAACAGTACAAGGAATTTTTATTCTAAATTTCGATGCTTATAACTTGTAAGTTTAAATAATACTATGTAAAGAAAATAATAAAATGGTTGATAAAGCTATAACGTAAGGCTACAAATGCAGATTGTGAAACAATATACATAGGCACATAATAATACAAAAAAGAGTCACCTACTCAATGACATACATATTAATGGATACATATATTCCAAAGAAAATGCTATAGTCATCAAAAGATTATTAGTAAAAAAATGAAATTAATAGTTAGTTTGAAAAACTCATCAACAAAATTTGGGAGAATATTGTTAGAACGTACAAACATTTTTTTACATTTCGAGTATTGTTACCAAATAAACATGTTATGAATCATTAAATAAAGTATTATATTTTCACGAAATCTTGAAAATATTTTTTGTTGTTTCTCCGCAGTAGAAAAAAAACAATACTGATAGGTAAGGAATGTGAGACTGATATAAATCTTCAATACTATTATTTTACTGAGTTTGAGTATGCCCTGCCTACTTTGTTATACCAGCCACCCAATGTTTATATACTAATACGTATGCGTTAATGTATAAGCCACAGGCACCTCAGGTTCCCTGGGCGGTTCCGAAGAGATGAGGGCTCCGATAAGTTGAATAGTTGCGTAGGTTCCTCCAAGAACAAGAAAACAGACAGGAACATTCCAGAGAATCTCTGGCTCGTCAAAGTAGCTGAATGGAGGGAACGTAGATACTTAGGGAATTCAAAACACTTTTAGATATAATATAAAGGAAGTGTTTGCAAGAGAAAAGCGTCGTATTGCATTTAATTTTCAAATAATTTACATTTGAGACTAAAGCATTTAAAATATATATTTTTTATAAAAGACGCATATATATGCAATAAAAATCAAAATGAAATTTTTGAAAAATAATTCTTAAATAGTCAAATTTCTTATAAAAAAGGAAAGACAATATCAGTCGACAAATTTTAGTAAAAAAAATATATTCACTTTAAAATAAATTATTTATACACCAACTTTTATTCATTATTAAAGTTCAACGGATTTTGCACAATAAATGACGACAAAATAGTTGGCAGTAAAGCATTCTATAAACTCATAAGTTCGTTAAGCCTAATATAGATTTACGTTGAAGCCATAAATTAGCAGAAAACATAATTCCATTAATCAATACTTAAAGGTTTTAAATGAGAAAACGTATCTTCTGAAATATAGAATTATATTGCAAATTATTTTATGTAATAATAATATATTATAAAATAAAACAAATTTGAGTTCGTGTAATTAAAAGATCACCTAGTTAAAATTATACTTTAAATATTAATTCAGTATGAAAAAATAACGTACTGTTGCTTATCAATAGTGACATTTGGTTTATGGTTTTCGGGGTTGATAAAACCGGTTTGAACCTGATTGAAGACCAGTGCGCCTCCACCAAATCCCGCAACCACGATGCCTCCAACTAGACCCATGTGTCTGGGAAACCACTGGAAATAAAAGAAACTTGTAACATTTTAACATTGGGATCAATAATAGATTAGAGCTTTAAAAACTGTTGTAAAACATTTTCGGTAAGTTAGAATAAAGGTATAAAATAATCTTCAGTTACATTTAATTAAAATTATTTATTATGTAAATAATAAATTTTCTTTGTGAATATCTAGATGTATAATATTTTATGTGAACCTTTTAAATTCTACTTTACTAAATGTTTTTCAAAAGAGTTTAGCATAATTTGACGAGAAATTTTGTACTTCAAATTAATTAAGTAAATTAATAATTAACTATTAAAGTTTAAACTCACCAGCATGGCATTAGCAATGGCTACGCCATAAGCAATACCGATTCCAAGACCAAATGTGATACCGTAGGAGAAAATTAGAGCCACCAAACTGTACTTGATAGTGAAATAGGAAAGGCCAACTCCGAGGCTATAGAGTAAAAGTTGAATAACCTATTAGTTAGACTAGAAAATAATCCCGTCAAAGATTAAATGAGCTGAAATATTTTGTGCAAGTATATCGAGAAAGGAGTTTGAAAAATATAGTCAAAATAATTAAATGAAGAAGGAACTTGGATACAAGAAATGCCATTAATAAATGAAACCCATTCTTTATGAAAAGATAGAATTAAAAGAAAACAGTTGGTGCTCAAATAAACAGACGTGGTTCAAATGGAACGTACAGCTTGAATATGATACTTGCACATATGCAAAATATCTAGAATAGTAAAAAATAAAATATGAAGTAAAATGCTTCATGAGGAAAATGTTCTAAATCTATCCGGAGAAGAAATATTGATAAACGATAGAAAAAGTTTCCTAAATTTTAATTGTGCGATTTTAGATCATCAGCATGCAACTATCGCACGATCGTATTACAAAAATATAAATATGCTCACAACGAGTCGCAATATTACTGGGCATTGATATTTATTATTTATATTTTTACATACGAATATACACAAAAAGTATTTCAATTAGGTGGATAAGTTTCGCATACATACTGGTTACAATTATACTTTGGCGGTAGATGATAGAATAGTCAGCGGGGAGGTCCAGGGGCTCTGGAGCCTTCACTTCAAGGAAGATGACGCCTCTTTACTATTATAAGCTTGCGCCACCTTTATTGATCAAACACTTAGCGTCTCAGTCATCCATAAGCATTTATAGAATTGTATTCTTTATTATTTCCCTTCTAGTTTTGTAGTATTTTGCAAGTATTAAAGTTTTCTTTATATTATTTTCAACATCTTATTTTTTTTATTTAAGATTTTACAGGGAAGTAGAGTCATGATTTTCACTTCACCCCCTCTTTCTTTGATCGTCTACACTTATACACATTTGAAAATATTTATTTTGACGCCCTAGCTACACACATAACCAAATTAGTTTTTAATTCAACAATATTTAAAAAGTATACCCTTTAGCACAACGCACTACAGTACTAGCTTTTATCCACATTTTAAACAGTTCTATGTCTATCATGGGT
>JAYRBW010061004.1:0-10532 GCA_036023295.1 Invenusta paracnida | reverse complement strand
ATGACCTTGAATTAACCAAGTTTACATATTTTTTGTTGTGTTGATGCTAAAAATAGACATATGACGTCATCAGGTGACCTTGAAAATATAATTTTCTGATAGAGCATACCCACTTTCCTATTAGTCGATAATACATTTTTAAGCTGTTAAAAGCTTTGTTTTTGAGTTATTCGGTAGTTTCGGTTTCAATGGGGGCCATCTTGAATTTATCAATTTTGAGGCATTATTGGCCATTTTTGAGCTTGGCATACAGCAGATTTGAGTTCAGTACACCTTAATACATCTAAAAAACGTGTATGCTAAAAATTAACACGATTTGCCTCCAGTGTTAACATTTTCAGAAATGTTGCCTAGACTATATTGATAAGTGCTTGCAAATGTTTTTAACACAGTTTATAGATACTGATATTACATATATTAGTATTTAATCAGTTTATAATCATTTAAATAGTTATATTGGCCAAAGCATGGAGTAACACAGAGATTTCATCGATTCTATATACAATTTAAATGTAGGTACTATAGTTACTATTACTATATTGTAGCCCGAAAGCTTTTGCAAAATAATGTTTTTATTTAACTGACAGCAGTTAAACAGTTTTGGATTTACACAAAATTTATATTTTCCAGACATCTTATACACATATTATGTTAAAATTATACGAAAATATATATTTCCTCGTAAAATTAATGTAATACAAATATTTAATACATACTACATAGAATAATTATACGAAGTGTCTTCACTCTTATTAATTCTACATAAAGTTCAATACTACTATTTACCTAACTGAAAGCTTATGCAAATTATTGTTTTAAAAACTGAGCAATTAAATTGTGTATGTATGAATATGATGTAGTAAAACACAGTAATTATATATGGAGCTTCGACTTTTATTGGTTCTGTATACAGTTCAATACTACTATGTTGATACCCGAAAGCTTTTGCAAAATAATGTATTAAAAACTGACAGTAGTTAAACAGATTATGTTGTAAAACAGCTTTAGACATAGGCAATAAATTACATTTTACAGACAACTTACGATATGTTAAAATTGTTGGAAAAAATATGATAAAATTAATTTAATACAAATATTTAACACTACTTTTTTGTAACCCTTTTACATCAAATTTATTAAAATAAAATTATTTATTTTTGGCAAAAAATTTACAGCGCGATGTATATGAATTCTTGTAGTCATTACTCTGATTTAATACTACTTTGTTGTAATTCATTTACATGGAATTTATTAAAATAAATCGATTTTATATCAAAGAAAATTTACAGCACGATGAATATTAAACGAAGAATAGTAAAATATCTGTGTTTAATTATTCTATGGTAATGTCATTGACCCAAGGAGTATTGATAGTTTCAACTCTAATATTAATTCCAATCGATACCTAAGCGTCTTAAATAAAATGATCCTTTTAAATTCACTGTACATAAAAAAATATTATACTTAATAAAACAGTCTTGACTAAATGTATATGTATAATATATTGTAATTGTAACACAACGTAGGTACTAATTCAAAAGTTACCATAAGAAGTCTTCAAATAATTTACCATGAATATTTTATACTACTTTATAGATACTTTCTAAGAGGCTTTTCAGTCTTCATCTGGAATGGTCGTTTTCCAGCAAGAGTTTTCCTTGTTGACCAACCAATAAAATGCGTCCCTGGGAACTTTTTTTAAGGAAAAAAGGGATGTACTAATCTGTGAGTTACGGAATAATATAGGGTCTTCTGTAAGTCATCTGTAATTATTTTTTATAGTAACCATTCATTAGTATAAAGCTTTTTTTAATGTAAAAGAAGTAGAGGCAATAACACTCCCACTCCTACTTGATAGATTTCTCAGATATTTAGGGGAATTTTTTATTTTTTAGGACTTATGCACAATATCGAATTTTCTTGCTAAATTAAATATGTCTTTTCATATTACTTGCTTTGTGAATTTACTAGAAACGTTTGTCGGAATCGTTTGCTTTCTGGACAGAAACACTTAAAGTCAAATTTACATCTAATTTAAAGCAAATGAATTTAATTTATCTGAATTTTTCATATTCGGATTGGGTATATTAATTGTTATTGTCTATTTCCTATTAAAAAATTATCCCATTTATTGTAAAATCAGATGTATGTTCAACATTCAATTTTACTACAGGAATCTACTAAAGGAATCTTTTTTACTTATCCGATAAACAACTTTAAATTATTTAATATAGGTATGTATATTCTAAAACCTGTTTAATATATATACCTTTGGACAGTCAGACATTATACTTATTAGCCGAGTCTGCTTATTAACCACATTTAAGATTTGGACAATGATATTCATATGTATTTATGTATATTATACTTAATTTATAACATACATCATCTATAATATACATTTGTCTGTGAAATAAGCACATAATATCCATTATATATGGACTCTTGCCAAACTGTGTACCTATACCTCCATATTGGGTGACTTCAAGTTTGGAGTTGAGTTAGTGTTAGTGTAACTCAAGTGTTAACTCAAGATCTACCATTTTTTGATAAGACCAAGTATATATCGTACTATTTCTGCTACTTTCACTTTGAAATATCGCGAAATGTACAAACTCAAACCCGAGTTACACTAACTCAAGGATAACACCCGGGATATACTAACTAAAAGTAAACTAGTAAGGTTCAGGTAACAATTGAGTAACACTAACACTTGCTTAATTTAGACTTGAAATTACTAATTGTAGATAAATATACTCTACGTACGTTTATATATTAAGAACTGCTGAATTTGTATTAATTACCTGTTATCCACTTGTTTTTATATTATAAGTTAGGGATATATAAAAATATATGCAGTTAAGCGGGGTACCATGCATTGAGTCAACATTACATTAAGTCGACAGATAAATTGCATTATCCGACATGTTGTTTTGTTGCATCATCCGAAAAAAATGCAGAACCCGACAATTAGTCGACACGACTAATTGTTTGACAAGAACATTATACTATATAATCCCCAGTTAAATTTTACCAATAAAATTTCAAGCTTTTTGGACGTGTCGACCAAATGTGGGGTGCTACATTTTTACTGTCGACATAATGTCGTGGCGATTTAATGACGTGTCGATTCAATGTCGGTTATTTATTTATATTTTTTACATAGGAAATTTAAAATTGCGACATAATGTCATGTTGACTCAGTGGCGTACACCCAATTAAGCGAGTATATGCAGTAACCGTATTCTTATGGAACTAGTTTTAATGAATTATGAAGAAACATAAATTTTAAATGAGGTCTTTTAAATTATACTTATATTATAAGTAGGTTTAACTGTATCTCAATTATCAATTGTGTTCATTGTTTAATTAAACATAGTTTTAGTTTTTAAATCTATTACATCATGCCAGACCTCGTTTTTCATAACATTGTCCAAACAAAAATAATTAAAAACAAATTGATTAATCATTACCACACAAACCCTAACCTCCATACGATACATTATAAGTAATACAATTTTAATTCCCAATTATCATAGACTATGAAGATCGTGGAGAAGCTGGACGCCACCGACGACAAATGCATGGTAGCGATATGCAGGCATCTATCACCGAAGTATTCTCTAGTAAAGGATTTTGAGATTGTGAAAGATTCGCTGACATCTGTGAAGCCCCAGATTGTTTCAGTCAAGGATTTGTTTTATGTTGTTGTAGAGCAGAGCTCATTTAAAGGTGGTTCCTCCATTGTATTGTACAAATTCATTCCTTGCATTTGACCACTGCCCGCACTGTAGTTCAGAAGGGTTTACCTACATTTTAACTCATATTTTTACTCGCCTGACAGGCAATCATTTGTTAGAAATAAACGATATTTCAATAATTGTATTGTAATTGGCATGATGAATAAATATCGACTCTGTATATCGGTTCATCGACTTTGTATTGTAATTGTTATTAATACCATTAAAGATAAATGATTGGCAAATATGATAATTATTTGTTTTAATCATCTCTTGTATTGAGTAAAGTCATTATGTATATATGACTATTGCTGCTTTTTATATGACCTAACCCTAACCCTAACCCTAACATTAATTATACCATTATAATTATTTTTAATATTCAATTATATTTTAGAAGATTTATCATATTTTGTAATCATCCTATTAAAAGATATTTAAAAAACGTCAAAATGTTTATACTACTTATCAGTAGTACATACATTTTAACGATTTTTTATAATATCTTCCTGGATTAGGGAACATAATCTTCGCTATTTTTGCCTGAAGGACGATCACTTAGGGAACATATTTAGGAAGATTTTGTGTAAGAGTGTACTTTTCAAGTGTATTTCATAGATATTTACCATTTATTTACATATATGTACATATTAATTAGTGACTCGGACATTAGTGAATGTGTTTCAGTTGCTTGCTAGAAGCATCTAAGGATAAAATATTGCCAATGTGAAATATTTCCTCTTGTACTTTTTGAGTTATTCTTTTTATGCACAATTGAATTTAAAATTTATGATTCTTAAATCGATTACATGAACGTATAAATAATACTTTTGAAACTTGCATGAATTGATTTTATGCCATCTATTTTGTATTTTCCTTGATAATAATTATTGATTTTCCTGTTGTAATTATTTTAATCGCAGATGTCATTACTCCAAAATATGTTTAAAACTAACTTCTGCTTCATTTATCATTTATCAAATATATAATTAATTATTAAATCCAATAAAATCATGTAAATAAATAGTTATAATAACCTATATACTGAAAAATATTGTAACCTTTTAAATAATTTAAAGAACTTTTCATTCTTTTAAATAATCTTTAATTTGTTAAATAATTGGGAATTGATTAAAGCTTTTTAATTAAAAACATAGTTTATATTACATTACTGTTATTTAATTTCTTGGAATGCATTTTTTGATTAATTAAAATAAGGAAACATTGTTGATGTTTATATAATTCATATTAAATTTGAAATGGAATAATAGTAGGTCACATCTGTGACTTCAATATTTTACTAGTTCTAGGGGGTTAATTATTCAGTTGTTAGGAAATGAAAAATACAAGTTCCGCCAAAACTTTCTGTCTTTATAAAATAAATAATACATTTTAGTTACATAATACAGGTTTTAGGGAATTGCTGACAAACACATGCCCGGTGTCATGACATTTAGTTTTCAAGAGTTATATAAGTTGAATTAATTCGTGCGCTCTAATTGTTCCACATCCTTAAACATTTATGACATACATAGAAGCAAAAGTTCGCAGTATTCCAAGGAATTTATTTTATTTTTTCCCTTGCTTAGTTACGCCTATAATAGAAAAATACATTCATGTTAAACCAAACAACACGTTTTTATTTATACTACATATTATGAGGCAGTATGCATGTACAGACATTTACGCATTAAATACGTTTGCATGAGGTTGCGTATTAAGGGGTTGTAAACAGTTAGTTGGCTATGTTGCAATATACCTCACAATACATGAACAAATTCAACGTGAAGTTGATTCACGTTTTTCTGGAGACTTGAGGATTAATAGCTCTTTTGCAGTATTATGAGTTAGAGATAAGAGAGCAGGAAAAATCAAAAATAGTAATTTTCCAGATATATCGAGGTAAAAGTTGAATTCTGTGATTTAAGTTTACTGACTTTGTAAATAGTTTTCAATCGAATTGAGCAGAAGAGAATAATTTTACACGTGGTGGAAAAATTATGATCAATATATATACTTTTTTCTTTGGAAGTGTCATTTTTAAATGTCATTCTAAGTATCTAAACGATTATCTTTTTATATATGTACATGATGCATTAATTCTCCGTGAGTAAGAATCCTTTAAAGTATAAACACATTTCTTTATAATTATACTAAAACTTATAAACTGCAACGTGTAATTATTTGCAGCGTCTTGTTTAATAATTTTTTATAATTATAGTTATGCCTTAAATTGGTGTTAAATGACCATATAAATTATATTAATATAAAATAATAAAAGGTAAATTAATAATAGGTATTACTTCATTGAATAAATATATATTCAAATATGGTTTTAATAATATTTAATTAACGTGAAATTAGATTGAAAGTAAGAATATTGTGTTAATACGAGATACACGACATAATTTTTTGTAAGGGTATTATATCTTAATTTTCAATTTTTCATAAAGGATTGTTAATATTATTAGAAGTTTAGAAGTTTTTATTTATTTGACTACTGGTATTACTTCTACTAATTATATTTACATTTGAAGAAAACAAAATTATTGAAACTAACAGTCAATGAATTTTGTATTCATAATTAATAAATGACATTTCTTTTTTACATTTTTGATATAAAGTTTAAGATCAGTAACAAAATATCAAACAAAAAATAGGAAAAAATTCATTATAAAATGTAGTTAATATTTCACACAAAATTATTTGTAATAAAAAAGTATTATACATTTAAACCATTTAGTAGTCTATTACATTTAATATAATATTTGTATTAATTATTTTAATATTACAAAATAATCAGTGAACATTTAAACAATTCAAGTACACAGTAATTAAATTTCGAATATAATTTAAAGTTTAAACTTTGAATCCTTCAAGTTGTATACATCTAAGAAAGCTTTTTTCCCTTAACGTATCAAATATTAAACATTGCAATTAATGAAAAATACTTGAAATAGTTTTGAACATAGCATTTTTTTAGTCATAAACTAATCTCCTAATTATATATTCTGGTACTTTTAATTTAAAAAGTTTCATAACTATTTATTTATGTTATTCTTTTATCGATAGCAAATAATACATTTTACTTGCTCTTTATAGTTGCAAGTAATTGTATGTACATTTATAGATCTTATAAAAATAAAATTTTATGTAAAATTATAATTTAATATACTTCTACTACTACGAAAATATAGAGTAGTCGGTTACATTAAACACTATTTCTTACTATCCAATTAAAATAAATATTTATTTATCAGTGAAAATTAAAACGTGTAATTTTGATATTTACAGATCTGATATGTTACGACAGTATGAGCACGCTTCTAAGTAACATTATTGGTGAAAAAGTATACATTTATCTTTGTGATAGTACAGCACAAGATATTTGACAAAAAACCGTATAGTAATATTAGTAGAAAACCATGTTTCAAAATGAGAAGTATGATGTTTTGAATTTTAATCTTGTGATAGTAAACTTATTTTATTATCATTAATAAAAAATAATTTACCGTTAAATCTATATTTAAACATACAAAAAAGTAAAAACATTTAAATGTATTGCACTGAATTTTTCGCCACAAATTGTATATTGCAATATATATAATTATTTTATAAATATATCCCATGGTAGAAGAACCATTATAATTGACATCATTCATTTTAAAATTAATTATTACTGAACAACCCAAAACTTAAAAACAATCTAGAAAAGCAAAACACTACACTATCAAAGATAATAAAAAACTGAATATTTTAAACTCATATCTGGGATTCAGTAATAAATTAATGATATTTAAAATTAAAATTAATAAATATATTTAAAAAGTACATATATATGCGTCTCATACAATATTACACACTCCTATTGTTTTCGCTTTTGGCTACAAATCTTATACGTTGAAAAATTCAGCTAGACATACTATTAACTAAGAATTTATTTAATATAATTTATTCTATTACATATTATTTCCTATCAAATATTCATAAGTATTAAGAAATCCTTTTGAATAAAAAAAACAATATTCATGAATCATAATTTCTAATTTCTAATTTTTCTTTTAAGTGTTCATGATTTTTTATCCGCTCGTAACAGCTTGAAGATAGTGCAAAGTACACAGACCTATAGCTTGCATACAGTATAGCCAGATAGCTTATTTTTAATTGTATCAGAAATGTTATACCAATTAACGTAGGGATATCTTATAAAATGCGAGAACTGTCTTTTATCGATTTATCTAATTAAAAGTGATACATGCTTTATATATATGTACACTATAGATACAATATTATATACACTATGTTAGTATATGCTTTATGTATATCTGCTCTAGGTATATATAAACTTTATATTACATACTACCTTGTGTTCGGTAGATATTTATTATCATATTTTAACAACACTTTTATATTATTTATTTTTATAATCTTATCAGATAATAAAATAATATATGTAAATATGCTTTAAAAAGTTACCTTTGATATTATAGAAAATATAGTTATGTGTGTCAGTATCAGTAAATATTTTAATATAGAATAAATATTATTAAACAAAATTTATTGATCACGAGAATTGTATATATAATTTGAATATGTAAATTCTTTAATAACCGTATTTTAATTATGATTATATAACAAATGTTGTATTTATTCTTGATAGAATACTAATTTTAGATAGCCTTTAAAACTAATGCATGCAGAAATATGGAAATTAGCTTAAACTTTAATATATATGACAACCTTAAAATGATTACTAGGATCATATTTCAAAATTTAAAATTAAATTATCCAAATATTTACATAAGTGGTTAAACTTAATGGATAATAAATATTACAGTTTTCTATAGTTAGATTTCAATATCAGAAATAAAATTCATAAAATGACTTTATACTCTATAATATTTCCCTAACATTTAGAAATGTTTGCAAAAGTGTTTTGTCCATTAGGTACTATAGTGCAGTTCTAATATGTCATCATATTGTATATAAATCTACAATTTTATGGTTTATATAGGAATAAATGTATTAATACATAGTGCAATTATTGACTTTTTAACTCGTTACATGCATACATATGTAGGTATATAAATAGACCGGAGGTAAGTAAAGTGAAAAGCATAACATGGCCACTGACAGATCAAAGACACACCAATGCGAATTAGGAGGCTATAAACGATGGCATACCTATGTACATATGTCACATATATATTGGTCATAAATATTGAGAGTATGTCACAGAATGAAGCAGCTGATGTTAGCTGGATATATAAAAAAATAGTCGCACTGTCTAGGAACTTGTCATCCAAATAGATTTTTTCCAATTCTGTTATTATACGTATATAATAAATATATTATACTTGTGATATATATATATATATATGTATACATATAATGTAGATTCCATATCTGATCTGTACGTACGTTTAGTATAGATATAGCACCGCTTATGTTTCAGCTATAGGAGTGATTAGAAAAGATTCCCTGTCAAAATATATGTCGACATTTTCCGCCTAATTTGAGCGTAAGCGGACAACGTGAAAGGGGGGAAGTTCTGAGAGTCAAGAAATAGTGGAGGGAGGGGAAGAAAGGGCGGAGAGGAGTTTTAGTGGCTTTTAAAGGAAGAAGATTCTGCCTAGTTATTATCAGAGAGAGCTCTGCACTATCTAATTGCACTGGGGTAATTGACTTCACTTGGTTTATTATCTAGCAAATGAATCGAGGGCTATCGATCACAAATTATATACAGATCGGATTTATTAAGAGAAACCGCGGTACCAGAGTTCTTCTTTCTTTCGTTATCTCGTCATTCATTCATTCATTCATTTTAGATTCGTATATAATATCTCCAAGTTTGTCAGCTTCCATAAATTTAGATAACTTGTTATTCTTATCTTTTTTTGTTTATTGACGAACAATCCGCAGGACTAAATCACATTTCTTCTATATTACGTGTTGTTAAAGGATGAATTTGTTTCTGTTATGTTTAAGCAAAAACTACTTCCACATCCCCTGGCTGTTTCATCCCCGAGCCGTTTTAATGCGGCGAGAATTAACGTTCCAAACACTCAAAACCTTTTTCATTATACTATCTCTATTCAACGACTGTCTAGCTTTGGCGGCATCCAATTGTTTACATTTGGAAAAATTGGTGCCAATACCCACGCAACGCCTTCTTCCCAATGGAGGATCGGATTTGAGTCTGAAAATAACATCGGTGATCACTAAGAGGCAACTGGTAGGCCGTCATTTCCGCTCGGAGGAGGACTATTTGATTGAACTCGAGTCGACGAAATCTCAGATCGTAGAGGATATCTATGTTTGGGCGCTTCCCCACAATGAACCACTGGATATTTCAGCAGGAAAATTAAGTAAATGAATATGGCATTATAAAAAAAGGAATACTTGACATATTTGTAGTTAAATGAAAAGTTTATAAATGTAATAAGGACGTAAATATTAAAATCTTTATTAATATTATAGCTGAAAAGCAATATTCTGAGAATATAAATATTAAAATTGCAATATATCTCTTATTCATAATGGAACTGTAAATGGGAAATAGGAAACTATATTGGTATATATGTGCAAATGATCCCTAAACATTTTTATTTACTTATTAATAATCCTTAAAGTTTTGTGTAATATAAATATAAATATAAATTTAAATTAAAACAATGAATTAATTAATCAGTTATAAATATAGCATTTATATAACATAATATCAATATATGAAAATTTAGAAACGTCTATCATAACAAGCAATGGATTGGAAAACCACTTCAAATTTAAAAT
>JAYRBW010061003.1:0-10532 GCA_036023295.1 Invenusta paracnida | reverse complement strand
GTACAAGCGAGTAAAGGATGTTTGCCTTCTTTGTCAACTTTGTAATCCTCAAAATGAACAATCTTGATTCCATAAAAGCACATTTATAGATATCTTCTATTTCAAATGTGATTATTTCAATTTAAAGAAGACATTTCAAGGGTTTCCTGGTGCTCTTAATCATATTTACCTGTTAGAATGGTATCACTTATATTAGGCATCTTTCCTACTAAATCATAAATTGCACGTTGGAAACTGGGGCAATTCCAAAAGGGTATACGCATCATTTGAAACAAACACTTAAGACGTGTGTATTAGCCCTATCCTAGCCCCAGGGCTATTTGACGTACTCAGAAACTGGAGGGGAATCGGCTTGGCCCAATAATTCGTCACACTGTTTAGATAAAGCTTTGCATTTTGGTATGTAGGTAAACCCACTTGTTTAAGACTTATTTCCGTTAAATAATATATATGTGTGAGGTCCATTCTCCTTAGCATTAATGACTATAGCTGCTAGCATCTCTCAAGCTAATCACTGACGCTTTTGTTCTTGGCTTGGCCAATTCTCTTTAGCATTAATGACTAGAGCTGCTAGCAGCACCTCTCAAGCTATAAATCACTGACGCTCTTGTTCATGGTTTGGTCTATTCTCTTTAGCATTAATGACTAGAACTGTTAGCATCTCTCAAGCTAATCACTGACGCCCTTGTTCTTGGCTTGGCCTATTCTTCTTAGCATTAATGACTAGAGCTGCTGGCATCTCTCAAGCTAATCACTGACGCTCTTATTCTTGGCTTGGCCTGTTCTCCTTAGCATTAATGACTAGAGCTGCTAGCATCTCTCAAGCTAATCACTGACGCTCTTGTTCTTGGCTTCTCCTGTTCTCCTTAGCATTAATGACTAGAGCTACTAGCATCTCTCAAGCTAATTGCTGACGCTCTTGTTCTCGGCTTTACAATTTTTTAATAAAAAGATTCATTGGCACCATCGATAATCGTGAAAAATCGATACTTAAAACAATTTAATATTGCATATTTATAGGCAAAAATAATGCATAATACTTTTCTAAAATTAGAATTCTTATAAAACGGATGCTTAAATAATAAATGAGGATATGGGCGGAACGAAATAGGAAATAGTGATTTTATAATAAATATTCTTAAATCGACTTTTAATGCTGTTCAATGCAGTTTAACCTACCTAAAATCTCTCATAATTTATAAATGAGAATAATATTGGTTTTAGAACTAACAGAGAAGTAAGAGTCCCCTGTAGGTGATGGGTTGGGAACGAATCTCTTGCCTATTTCACAAAAGTCTATTAGTTTAATGGCTCCAAGCGTATGTACACACATTGTTCTGTAGAGCAATATAACATTCACAGATTTACTATATTGGTGCGTTACTCAGATCAAATAAAAGTGTGCTTAAAAAAAGGCAGGTCCATAAAATTTTATGGCTCCCATAATAGATAAAAAGAGCTAATTGATTCGTGCTACATATTTTGGTGGTTCATTCACGCGACTGCGTTGCTAACGCTACTCCATCAGGCATCCAAGAGTCGCAGCGGAGGTCAACGAGATTAATATACTTTTATTTTATTGCATGTTCGATAAGAAAGAATAAACACGCGAATCCACATTTGGGTGATTTATTGGCCCCCGAGACGAACAATCTAGAAGAAGTGATACTTTAGCCAGATATATTTGAGAGTCGGAAGGTCCCAAGTTCTCCTCTCTACTTTTAAACTACCTTTTTCTTATCAATATATCACTTAACAAACTCAATCGTAGCTATAAGGTGTGATATCGCTCATATCGCTCATATCCCTCCCTGCCAGACTCTTCCAACAGGTATATGCCAGGATTTTGGGTGGTGCCGGTTTAATGACATGAAGTTTCAAGTCAAATGATAGGAATATACTGTTTCTAATGCAGCTTCCTGTACGGTTCCTATATCAGGAACAATTATGGACTTTATCTCTCAAAAGAGGGGGGGTCTAGAATGCCAGTTTATAGGAGTATTAAAGTGCTCGTGGGGAACTTTCATTATTTCGTAAACTGGAATAGTTTGCGCATCAAATTCCTCATTACAGGACGCCTAAAAGGATGATGGATATTTCGCCAACACTGTCATGGACATCAAGATTAATCATTATAATATAAATATATTAACTTTTATATCATTGTTGTTCAAAATCAGAGGTCTCTGTCTGATAAAATTGTATTAATTTTCGTCATAGTTATTTAAAATTCAGCGTATTGTGATAGCTGAAACCATAAACTGGTCTACATTATGATTCAATTAATCCAAAAAAGTCGTATGTATTATCTATTTCTATATGATATGTAGACTCATACCTACGGCTATAGGAACAATATTATGTGTTTCATATTTATATGTGAATAATTAAATAATGCAATTCGTATATAAATGCAGTAAAAGAATAATTATAATTTTTTCCAAACCAAAATACTTGATTTACCGCTGCCAACTGATGCGTCGTCAAAATAGAGACAACATTTAAAGTGTCCCGTTCTGCAGAATGTATAAATATATTGTTTTAATATATGTTCCTAAATGGGTGCCTTTATTGTATTTTGATACTCGAGTATTATTTACATAATCAATTATATTTAGTGGGTTCCAGATTATTCCCATAAATATATATTCATGTGAATGCTAACGCTATATAATGTCATCTCAATATTACTATTTCAATTATTATTATATTGCTGATCATTTGTAAGTATTTCTGTAACATATTATCAAAAAACGTTCCAAATTAAAACAATTTTAACGAATTCACAGGTAAGTTGACAATTCAGTATATATTTCAAATGACTACAACCATAGAAATACTTCTTAACTTCTAGAACGGGAATTTTGTTTTAAACGCGGCACCAACAAGAACTGCTACCGAGGGCAAAAGAGCCCATTTTAGCATTTGAAAGCCAGGAAGGGTCTCCTAAAACTCGCGATAGCTCGGTTATTTGGGCAGCTATTGAAAAACGGCTTTCACTGCTGGAATCTGCAAAAAATTTTACGGGTAAAGTTTCGACAATGTTTTGATAAGATATGCTCGGATCAGATAGTATTTCTGCTTTGAAAATCCTCTTTATATCTCGCCTATACCTATATATGTATAAGCGCTGTTTCGAAGCAGTCGATACTCCTGCATTGAGTTTCCAATAAGAATGCGGCGTTGTACAACACAACAGTTCGTTTGATGCCACGTGTCTACATTACGGAGATGGACAATTTCCTTTCTAGTTGTTATTGATCCATTTCTATGACTACAACTAATTTGTAGTTCAAACACCATAATGACCTTGGAATATTGTTTCTGACGGTTGTGCGACCGTTTTACAATATTCCTCTTAGCAACAGGTCAGATTATATTTATGGAGGTCAAATGTTGGTAGGTAATTAGAAAGATTGCTGACAATTATGACATAAGTGTTTGGCTTAAATAATTTTATAGATAATCAATTAATTAATAGTTGACCTTACGTGCGTTGCTCAGACTTTGTTAAATGCTGTCGTAGCCAATTTTTGTGAGCTTTCAAATGTTAAACTCTTGCTCTGCAACTGACCAAATATGACTTCTGAATCTTAACGCCTGGACAACAGAGTCATTAAACATATTTGGAGTTTCCACTCTTATTCATACTGTATCCATCGTGATGTACAATTGTCGTCAATGTCAAATTGTTTCATTTTACGGAATTTGATGTAAATTTGGGTAGACTAGAAGTAGTGTTAATATATATAAATATTTGCTTTGAATTTAATTTAAGAGCAAATATAGATATTCATACAATTTATCATACGTGAGTTGTCTGTGAAATATAATTTATTGCCCGTGTATCTAAAACTGTTTTAACAGATAGACTGTTTAGATTAATCATAATTTGTATTACAATTGTTGAATTATTGATCGGAAATAATTAGATTCAAGAGAAATAATTCATTTTAATAAAGTTTAGCTCAAAAATGGATATCAAATTGGAAACAGCGATGTCAAAAAAGGAACCATTGAAGACGGCGAAATTGGTGAAATTAATTAAAACACGACTACAAATTAAGCTTACTGAAAACGAAGGGAACACACATTTAGATCTTTAAGGAGTTCTTCTTTACTATTCGATAAAAAATAGTTCATTCTAAATAAATAATATGTTTATTCCTGCGAATTTATATTTGTATAAGTTGTTCTTCTCTTACTTTTTACTAACTTTCAACTTTGTTTTATAGTCTGTATAACAAATACCGTTTTAGAGTCCATTATATAAATGTCAATCTCATCAATGGTTTAACTGCGAGTTTTCAAATTATATGATATTATGAGTAGAGGCGATTTTTCGCCGGACCCAAAGTTACTAAAAACTACTGGACAGAACGTACGCCCAGGCCAAATATATAATCTACATACCTTGCTCTACATTCACACCAATTTTCAACGTCATCGATCAATAACTGCAGCCTACGGGGGTCAAAATGTACAAAGATATACATCAAAATAAATGCAAATTTTTGGATCACTTTTATATTTTGTAGGCTTCAGTTATTGATCGATGAAGTTTAAAATTGGCATGAATGTCGAATTAGGTATGTAGCTAGTATATTTGGCAAGGGCGTATGTTCAGTCGTTCAGTCGTTCAGTAGTTTTCTGTGACTTTAGTTCGAGCGGAAAATCGCCTCTACGTCTTTGAGGATCTCGTTTCTTGGCTTTTCATTTTGGCGACGCTTTCGTTATGACGTCATAGTTGTAAACAATTGTTAGGGGAGGATGATTTTACCTGACTGCTGATACGAGAGCTGATATTAATTTGAAATTTATTAAATTTTCATCCCTACACTAGATCAGTAACTAAATATTCAAATAATAATGAAGTTCACTGTCCCAGGGTAACCAGTGGGAAAGAATGAAAATAGCAATTGTAATATTTTGTTCAATGTCGAACCCTCAAGCGAATGGATTCGGCGACAACTTATTTTAAATACCAGCTTATAAATGTAAGAATTTAATACTGCCTTTATCATATTTATCTACACAGGAGAAAAGTCATTTTTGTGACAAATATTTATTATGTTACGGAAATCCTGACTAATAATTAATTAATCAATTTGTGACATCATTTATGATGTTAATAGTAACGAAACGAAGATATCAACATGCTAACAAGGTAAACCAGAGTCTTTCAGTTAGGCACAATCTATACACTTAATAACTGCTGTCTCATAAAGACTACAAGCATGCCAAGAATTGTGGCAAGAACTTCGTGTAGTTCTACGGCACATAGAGCATTGTTTTGGTTGGTTGTCACGAACTTCCATATTCTCTTGCGGTGTGCCATCTCCCTCACCAAACCGAATCTTTTGAAACGTTCTCTTGTTTGAGCATGAACTCTTTTTATTTTTCATTCTTACTTGCATGTTTGCATGTTGAAATAGTTTGTCCTCTTCTCGCAATGAGGAACGAGTTTATGATAGTAATATCAATTAGGATATTGAAAAATATTACTAAAGGATAAGGATTAGTTTTCCTTTTTGTGCTGTAATCATCGATGCACGAATCCCATAAGTCGAGACACCTCTCTTTCCCTGGTTAGAGTGATGAATCGCGAGTGGCTTTTTATCGTCTCGATCATTTTTGTTCCCCTGGTGAAGAATGCGTGGATGACATAAGGAGTACATGTTTTCCTTTCTTGGGGACCCCAGGAAAGCAGTAGAATTCGATTTGCAATGTCCCCCAATTCTGTAGTAGAATATGCTATACACATAAGCAGGTATTCGGAGTAAGGTATTACATGACTCTTATTCGCTGTGTACTGAAACGAATGATTTCAAACTGTGGTAGAGACAAGAATTACCCCAGATGGGCATGAAAATGAAGTTTTAAAGCTGTGCAGGTTTATTTCTTTTAAAATGGCAGTAATCTGAATTTGAAATCTTACAAATGTAAGCAGGTATTCCTTTGAGGGTTAATCAATAAATTTAATTTTGAAATTGTTTTACGAAGCGCTTATTTATCCGAAAATCAATACCTAAAGCGGTCAAATGTAAATAAATTTCATTTAGCCTAATGCCTATAAGGTAGTAAGGGCAACTTGGATGAAAATAATTAACAATTAATAAAAGGAATATTCTTTAATTCTTATTAAATTAATTAAATACGTAATTTTAAGCATTACAAATAATGGTAGTTATAGAATAAAGCGTTCAATTGTGACCTTGAATTTGTATTTATCACTTGAATAGTATTTTTGTTATAATTTTAATTTTAAAATTTAACTAACTTAAAATAAGAATAAAATCTGAAATAATATTTTGAATATAATGCATTTATTATTTCCCTCTCAATTTCTCTTTTATTGCAAGTATAAAAAATTTTTACACTTGACCTACTTTTTTGCTTGCCGCATAAATAAGCATTTCACAGTGAAACGATCAATAAATGAGATACCTCAAATTATTATAGCTATGAATATGACGTAGAAGTTAATTTATGAATGAACAGAAAACGATGGAAAGAAATTATTGACCGCTAAATTTAATCAAATAAATTTTGCGAACCACTGAACCAGGAAAAAATTATTAAAATTCAAGACTGACAAAGAATTTTTTTAATGCATCTATGTTTTGTGAATGAGATTTAAAGATACAGATAGTTTACAACAGAATAAAAATAAACATTAATGTGTTAGGGTACTTGATGTAAAATAAGTATTGTTTCTACATTTGACTTCTGTTAAGGTATGAAGTCAGTTCTATAAATTGAGACAAAATTGATTTTCTCACTTTTACACCAAATTAAATAAATAACCGCCGATTTTGACAATTTTCCACCCAAATAAGGGAATAGGTAGAATTTTGATCTGACAGCTACAAAAAGCTATATTTCGTTATTTGACAGGCTGGAAACCTTTTGTCATGACTGGGATAGCTAACTACTCAACAGAGGAAGAAGGTAATATGGGAAGTATACTTTTTTTTAGAAATAAAACTGAATTGACGTCGAAGTTGTAAAACACAGAAATCGTTAAATGATTGAAATATAGAGGAAATAATTCCATGTCAACAAAAAGGTAGCAAAGGTTCCAACGCGATAAATTAACAAAAGCGCCTTTACATAAGTAGAACAGAAGGTTTAAACTATTTCAAGCGACTGTATCTCACGGTAACTAGTAAGCAAAAAACCGATGATCTTAAAACTCTGGAATAGCATTGAGGCCTTTGTGGGCTATGACGAAAAATGGTGGCACACTGTCGCACATTTGGCTTAGCGCCGTGCCCTACTTTTAATGATGCAAAGAACCGCAGAAAAAGAAGCGATTGTCAAGGTGTCAAGAGGTGATGTCGGTGATATGTAAACTATTATTGAATTAAAACAATTCTTAAACTAAATTAATCTAAACTTAATATTATCTTAAAAACAAATAATTATATCTAACATTAATTGAAATAGTTATATAATGTTTATTTCTTGCTTAGGTATATTAATATAACATTACCAGTTACATTACTGTATATTAAGTTGTAATGACCTACATTGTAATGACCTTGACTACGTCATAAAAATCGTTTCTTTTTAAGTGGCTCTTTGCATCCCTAAAAGTAGGGCGACGCCAAACTAGATATTTTCTAAATTTTATTACAAAATATACAAACCTGCATCTATACGATGGCCTCTAGGAAGCTATTCTAAAGTTTGAAGGTCGGATCGGTTGATTGGTACAAATTAATTTGCAAAATAAAAGACTGTTTTTGCGACGTATGCATGAAAATTGATCTGAATACAATGTCGACAGCACCGAACACTGGTTCATTTGAATTTATGAAATTCGACGAACAGCCCACTCAGTTTTAATTTGCTAATCTTCTTTGAGTAAAAGGTTAAAAGTACAATTGTTATTTCGTTATTAATACGCGAGTTGAGTGTTTATGTCACTTATGCATAGCAACGCTTAGTAACGACCTTGAAAAGATAAGCAGTTTAGTTTCGCTTTCAACGTTTTTCATCTACGATAATGATTTCTATGTTTGCAATCACGATTATATAACATGCAACTATCGATCTTTTTTAGTTGTTCACCGCATTTCAAAATTAATTGATTTGAAAATTAATTTCCCTTTTATTCTTGTAATCCACTGATGAGGACATGGCAACAATATTTTGCACACCCGGATCTAAAAAGTTAAGCTGAAATATATTTGGTCATCGTTTTTAATAGTTGCCTTTTTATTGTGATTTCAACAATTGCTATTCCGGGCCGTGGTTTGTATTTTTATTTGCTTTTACACCGATTAACAACCAAAAGCGAAGCAAATTCCCATTTTCGTGATATAAGTTTAAAATTGAAACTATAATTGTTTACCTTTTCAAGGTCGTTGCTATCTGTTGCTAAGGCAATCGACGTCACACTGTTACATCGTATTGTGAGCGAGATATTGATTTATCGATTTGCTATTATAACCTAAAAATATTCAGTGCTCGTATGCATAAAGCTCGCCGACATAGAAGTTGATTGTAAAATTCGGTGACCTCAGATTTGCTAATTCATAAAACAATTTTGAGGGAAACATTGGTGAACTTTACTCGACAAACTTTCTCGCCGTATTTTCGGTTAGTTTTCGATTGAATGCGTGTAATTGATAATTTCCCTAGTTTTTCATTGTATAGTAGTAAATAAGGAGATTAGTATTAATATGTCCTTAGTATACTATAGTATATTGTATTATGCAAAAATGTACTTTTCATTATATATCAATATTGAAATTGATCTTCATTTCATTTTTGAATATATCTTTTGTTTACTGCTAATATGCCACGTTTCTTGAGATCTTGGAAGATATGAGTAATGAAATATTTTTAGAAAGAAGCCATTTTACCGTTGATATCGATTTAGTTGAAACTGTGATGAAGATGATGATGATGTAAATGCTCACATATAATTTAGACTTTTCTTATTTGAATCGACGGGCCTCGACAAGCAGTCCAGCATTTTGATATTTTCAATATAAAAATTAACTGTTTTTTTCCTTACATAGATACTGGAATTGTAGCTTAAAGTTATCAACTTAAAATGACGTGTGTGTTTACAGTGTGTATTACAATTTGGGACCTTAATTCTTAGCGTTTAATATAATGTACCTTGCATGTAAATAAAGTGCACGTTGTTATATATTGTATAATTAGTATATACTGTATGAGCGTTGCACTGATACTATATGATGATTTATTTGGCCAACAATACTTATTTATCCTCCTGCTATTATAATATCTCAAAATCGAGGGATAAGGTTAAAAATAGACAAAGCTCCCAGACTATTTTACGATATTTGATTTGAATTTAACAAAAATGTGAGCTTAAATATTTTGTTTTCATAAAAATTCAAGATATAATATTAACTGACATTTTGCAACAACAAAAAAAGCTGCCTTTATAATATGGGTGTGTTTAAATGGTGTTGAATGTAGTGAGTTGCAAAATTCCTGGTGAATTCACTCAACAGTTTGAGGCTATTGAGACGTGTAACATTTCAATGTTTTTTGCCAATCGAATACTAAAACATACTTTGTGCATGTTTATCCGAAAATAAAAAATTAAGGCAGTAAAAATTACACAAGAACAATTAACATCTGGAAACAGAACAAAAAATCCCGAAGCTTTGAGCCGCCAATCCAGTTGACATAGAAACAACTCTTTTTTAAACGACACCGCATCGTTAGACTTATTTCAGAAATGATTATAATAAACTTTGAACGCTAAAATCGATCGTCCAAGACAGAAGCCGACCGCAAGAACATACCTCAATGCAATGTGATAGAAATAATTCTTCAGTTACCAGATGAGTGCTTTTTAAAAAGAAGATGGTATTTTTGTCTTCAAATATAAATGCATTATTCATCTCTAAGTTGCTGTTCTTATCTCCTGGCTGCCTCACTTATAGAGGCATATTATATCTTTCTCTACCCCCTCCACCCAAACTGAGTAACTCAAAAGCAGACCTCTCTGTATATACATCATACCTTTTGAAATGCAATACCCCTGCCTCTGTGTATATGGAGCTATATAACTGTTCAGCCTGGAAGCAGATACATTCTGCCCTAGCTGAAGGAGCATTGGCCACCTGTAGATGAGATGCTTTCCACTCTTTGACTCAATATTTCTATGCTTAAATACACAAAATAATATTTAAAATAATAGAGAATTATATCTACATAAATGAATAAGACTGGGTTGCATGCTAGAGTACTAGTTTGTCTTATTAATGAGAGTTGAAAACATGGATTTCGACTTTTATCGATAAATATGTCTTTTGTTGTTTATACTAAAAGTTTAACAATGCGAAAAGTTTTGCATTTTTTGTCAATATAAAGATTAAATTGAAATAATTTTACTAAGTCAAATTAATGTACAATAATCTCACATAAAACTGATAAGTTACTTTTCACATTAATATATATCTAAGCTCATCAGTGACATGCAGAGTATCGAACCGGGGTCCTCACGATTACAATGCGAACACTGTAACCGCTTGACCACC
>JAYRBW010061002.1:0-10533 GCA_036023295.1 Invenusta paracnida | reverse complement strand
CTTTTTCATTAGAGGAGTAACAATTGCACGCTTTTCAGAAAGAGGCATAATTCCTGTATGAAGAGAAGCATTCGCAAGTTTACAAAAAATAGGTGCAAAAACAGTTCGTAGAGTTTTTATTATCGATGTAGGAATGGAATCAAGGTGACAGGACTTAGGTTTTACTGTGAGCAAGATATTTTCAGCTTCTTCAGAAGTGACGACGTCAAAAGTTTTTAGTTGTTCACCATTAAAGATGTCATTTGGTGATGGAGCACAAGTAGGTAGAAAACTGTCACGAATAGTTTGAATCTTATTTATAAAGAAATCAGAGAAACCTTGTGCACAGTCATAAGAAGACGTGTATGATGGAAGAATAGGATCTGGAATTCTATATAGAAGCGATTTCATTGTAGTCCATAGTTGCTGAGGAGAATTCGAATTTTCATTTACATAATTTTCATAGTAATTATGCTTTGCTGAAATGACCAGTCTTAACTAAATTACGTTGAACTACGAAATTAACACGATCGATTATACTTCTTGTCCTACGCCAGGTAACCTCTAATTTACGACGCTTACGCTTAGCAAGCATAATTTCCTTATTATACCATGCATTATTCGTACGAAAAACAATCTTCTTTTTAACAACAGGAGCAAAGTTGTCGGCAAGGGAAGATAAACAGCAGTTGTACTCATTGATTAAAGAATCAACTGTTGAAATTTCAGGTTCTTGAGATAAGCTGTTTAAAAC
The DNA here is from genome assembly GCA_036023295.1 of Invenusta paracnida. Lineage (NCBI taxonomy): Eukaryota > Metazoa > Platyhelminthes > Proseriata > Coelogynoporidae > Invenusta > Invenusta paracnida. Next base: position 9,800 of record JAYRBW010061002.1, on the reverse strand, counting down.
CACGCTAGTAGAAATAAGATCCTGTTTGAAAAGATCAACATTAACCTTTTTCCAATTGCGATATGAGACAGTTTTTGAGGGATACGAACCTTTACTCGGGTGAAGATTACCAATAATGAGTAAGTGATCGCTGATTTTAAAATCGTGAACAGAAGTGGAATGAATCAGTTTGTCATCAACTCTTGACAAAATAAGGTCAACAATATGACCAGCTTTGTGTGTCGGATCATTAATATGTTGAACAAAATGATAATTATAAGTTAAATTGATGAATGATTTAGTAGATAGATTACTTGTATTGTCAAAATTTAAATTTAAATCGCCTATTAAAATATGATTTTTAGCACTACACATTCTTTCCAGGAAATCATCAAACTGAGAAACGAAATCGTTACAAGAACCAGGAGGACGATAGATAACGCTGACACAGATTGGCACAGAAGATGTGCAATTGATAACAAGTGTAACTTGTTCAAACGATGAATAGGTGGGTAGGCAAGTCACAGAAAAGGGAAAATAATCTCTGAAAATAACTCCAATACCGCCACCTGTCTTGCTCGATGGGCGAGGTACAAAATGACCTAGATATCCTTTAGGCACAATTTCCTTTGGTGCTAAATCTAAAGAAGTTTTCTGCCAGGTTTCCGTAATACAGAATATGTCCAGATTATTGAATATAATTTCACCTTGAAGAATAGAAGCACGGCCTTTAGTAGAAATAGAGCGGGCATTTTGATGCGCAATCTTAAGGTTATTACAAGATGCGAAATTCCTGTTGAGATGGTTTACAGCGCTACGATCGATAATTCCTTTAAATAGATTCTTCGGCTGAGCTTCGACACTGCACTTATGTATCTGATAATACCAGCAGCGGCGACGCACAATTCTATTAGGTTTTATTGATTTTTCTCTAACATCCAATAATTGCTGACGTGAGTACTGAAGAGAACTTCTGTTACTCATATGCAAGACAATGGCAGGCAAATATAGGCAGAACGAAAGTGTTGTTTTTGAAAGATAACTTTTAAAATACTTAATATTCGTCAAAAAATCCAAGAGTGACGAATAGAAAATGAAACAGTGAGTCGAATGATATAAAAAACAGAAATGCACAAGAAAGTTAAAACAATATGATTCCACTTTGAACACAAAATGAACGAGAGGTGTGTAGACACACAACCTCTCGCTGAAGCGAGCGGGATAATAGTGATAACAATTAAATATATATGCATATAAATATTTTGAAACTGTTGTATTAGTATCCCGTATAAGACAACTACGTTTTTTGACTATTATGGCGAATAAATTGACCACAATTATAATATAATTTTTTTAGTCTTATTCTTTTTATGTATGATACAGCTACTGAATAAACTACAGAAAACATATTATAAAATTATATTTACAAATAATAACTATATGTGTTCCATATTGGACAAATTTATAGTAAAAAAAGTAGCTTTCATTAGAAAATTTCTGCTCTGTATAAATATTCACCTGTATAAATTTGGTTATACTTATATTGAAGCTTAAAGAATGAACTGCGTTCATAGAAATAGACGTATTTGTTGGCCGCTTATAACCTAACTCTAACGCTACGTCTATATTTCTATGACTGCGTTATTCTACGTTTACAAAAAAATGGATATTGATTTTATTTATTTTAGAATCAATTTTATCTATGACGAAGCCCACTAAAAACAGATATAATATTATAAATCTAACAAACCAATGATTGACAGCTATTTTAAATCAAAATTTATGTGCATGCGATGATGTGTTATATTGTATTGATTGTATATTATAGTTTGCGTCTTGAAGCATAGATTGGGTATACCAATAGTTAATGAATATAATTCATATAATCGATGACTGTATGCAAGTAGCAGTGGGCACTTCTATAAATAAGCACATTGAAATACTGCATTTAAACATGTTTTTGTACTCAAAAACTTTCATAACTTTTGAACTACTAAACTGACTTTGCTGAAATTTATACATCTACAAACTGATAATAGCATTGCAAAAGGCATTTTATATAGTGATTAACACGATTAGTTTTTCTTCTGTGAAACAAGAACAAAAAAACATGAAATCAACATTTCTCTCATGGATTATTTTATGTCATGCATAATTTTAAAGCAAAAATAATATTCCAACAAAATGCACATCATAATACATACAAGAACGCATAACACGTCCCGTCATGATCACATTGATTCGATAGCTCATTCATTCATGTTAGAACAGTGTACGAGGTAACCTTATTTTAAAAAGTCTTTCTATAAAATAATATAGTAATTCTTGTTATTCTTGTTATTCAAGCCTCTACATATATAGTTTTATATATTATATGTTTTGAAACATATGCGCACCTCTATTTGCACTTCATCTACAGTAAATTTATATCAAATGCAATAATTCATCATATATTTTGATTTATTTTTCATATTTATGTGATATACCTGCTTAGTAGCCATCATCCATAAATATTTAGCATTAATTTTTATAAATGACAACTAAGTTTTACTACACGTAGAAACTGAATTAATTAACCTGTACTTAATATAATCCGATTAATCAGTTATATGTTAAATCTAAAAGAATATTTCTTAATTAAAAATACAAAAGATTTTTACTATTTTGTATTCATAATTTATTTGAAAGTAAATGTTATTATCATTTTTCTTCTAATGTTCTAAAGCTAATATTTTCATGTTTATTAATACAAATCAAATAACTTTGAAAACATGTTTTGTGTCATTATTGACTGATTTTTTTAATAAATTGTTTTAGGCCATTTTTAGACACTTTATTTCATTACAGTCGAAATACTTATATGTGCCTAGCATTCAATATAATTGAACTGTTGAATTGCATTTCGAAGAGTTGAGAGTAAAAGTAATTCAGTTTTATCAAAGTGCCTTTTCCTTTTCACCTTCGCTTGGTATCAATTCCTATTTTCATTACATTATTTTTGTTTTAACTTGCTCCTTTACTTCTTCTATTTTTAATACATTTCTTCCACTATAGACACATTTGAATATTTCCATCCTTTCCGCACTATTTTATCTATAGAATAAAAACTATAGTTTCTATAACCTATACCGTATCAAAAATGTTACTATTTTCCTCACAGTTGAATGTATTGAATATTTTATTTTTATTTCTTTAAAATATTCACTTGACTTTTTAACAAAATATTAAAATTTCACAGTATAATGTTAAAATACTTGTCATGTACATTATTTATATGTTGCAAGACAATTCTGTTTTTAATTTGTGACTTTTCTTCTTTCCTCCCCACCCCTAGATATATAATGGTTTCTAGACACAATATTGATGCTTGTAGCAGCATTATGCACCACTGCTCACTACTAACAATGTGTTTCTTCTCTTCATGTGTATGTGTCTATAGATCCGTAGGCTCAATTTCCACCGACGCTACCACCAATTCACTGAAGAAGGCTTTGTGTCACCAATATGGAAGCCCTATCAGGGGATCGGGGACCCCTTCTATCTCGATGAACAAACACTTATCATCAAAACGTTGGGGCTTCCAGAAAAGGTGATAATTAACTAATGTTAGGAATTACACTAAAATTAGAATATTTCCAAAATAAAATACACTGTCTAAAGAAGTAAATTTACGTAATTGTTAAAGCTAATTCGTTCAAAATTTATACATCTTTATTTATTTTAATAAATATTAATAATATTATTTTAATATCATTTACGCTTAAATTATTATATATCTATAATTTTATAACTATGTACATATATATGCTTATTCTCGTATAATGAGATTTCCATTAACGATACATAATAGATGTTAAGCATTAATACTACAAATTACATGATTAAATATAGACATTAGCTTATGTAAAACATAATATTATATAATATATTACTTTCTTCTTGTATATTTTTAATTTGATTTTTTTCACACCGAATAATACATACATCTTACTTACAGATATAATATACAGACTCTAGATACTAATACAAATGAATCTGTAATCAATATACTGATACGAGTACATCTTAAGCAAAACAAAATTTGTTTATTGTTTATATGCAACGCTGCTTAATAATGTAATTATATGATTTCAACCATATTTATTAAAATAAGCAACATGTTTTTTATGTTTAAGCTGAATTAGCGCAAGATTCCGAAATATGCTTTATTTACAGAGATATCATACCATAGTATTCACATATAGACAATGTTTATTTTTACTCATTTAGAAAGAAATAAGGCTACATGTTTATTTTCAAATGTAATTATTTGCATTATAGCAGTATATTGGCGCATAATGATTATATACTGTCGGATATGTAGACAATTAGCAAAATATTGGCATTAAAAAATGTTTGTACATTGAGAAGGTTATTCTTCAAGACATTTAGGATATTCGAAAGAGTCATACTATGGGACACATCACTGTCAAGTTTTGTCATAACAAATGGCCCATTGATCTCTAATAGAAAGTATTTTAAAAATTATTTCTTTTAATGCATTTAACGAAATCTATATTTTTTTAACTATGTAGATTATTTTTAAACTTGAGAAAGGCTACTATGGTATAATAAACAAATGAAAAATATACAATTCAAAGGGTGACATCTCATGATTTTTAAGTATACTCTGCATGTATATTTCAACATAGCTAATTGCTATACCAAGTGTTCTGATAGTTAAATTGAATAAAATATTGTGTAATAGTTTATTATTTTCAAATATTTCACGTTAGAACTATTTAATTATTCTACATACGTAACTTCCATTTTCTTTTGCATTTTAATAGAATTTACATACACTGTTAAAAAAAAAGTGTAATAACATCTTTAACATGTAAAATTTTGCATTCTAACATGTAAAATAAGAATAAAGTACAATAACAACGTTTAAAATAAATTGGATGTATTTATATATTAAAATGGAATTTGACATAATAAATTTTGAATATTTTACATCGTAATTAGTAAATTTACATATTTTTGGTAAAATATAGTTAAAAGATGTAAATTTACTTCTGTGAGGTTTTCTAAATGTCAAATTATGTAATATTACATCTAAAAAATTAAACTATTTATATTAAATGTAAATTAGCATCTTCATATTGTCATTCATAACTTCACTTTATCGTCTGATTTATAACTCTTATCGATCATTGAAAGCTTTCTATGTTACATGACAGTAGTAGAATGACAATTATTACTACAATTGTACTTATATTAAAAAAATTAGCGGCTGCATTAAATCCAGCTTTATAGCAGATACATTTAACCCCCTATTACCAGGGCTATTTGGTGCACTCAAAAGGGGGGGGGGCGAATCGGCCCGCCCCCTATAATTTGCTTCCTGTTTAGATAAAGCCTTGAAATTTGGCATGTAAGTCAACCAAAGTGTTTAAGACTTGTTTCTGTTAAATATATATATATATATTTTTGAATACAAAAATTTTGTTGATAATTGATAGGCAAACAATGTTTTTTTAATGTTGAAATTAGTTTTTTTGTATACATTTTTGCTTTATTTTTATGTGCGAAATAAATGTAACTTGTTTATTTTATCTGGTTTATATTATAATTGATATCTCCTATTTATCTCGATATATATTTAAAAATCTATAAAATTATAATATTCTATTGTTATTATTCTATATGTTGGTATCCAAAATGATTTGCATAAAATATAAATATGTTTATTTAAACTGGAATCATCTAAAGAAAGCTCAAAAATGGTTTTAAGGGTTTCAGAACATAATAATATGAAAAGCCCGTAAATCTTATGTTGCTCCGTTTAAAAAAAGGCTAGTAAAAACAAAAAAGCGTGGGTCGATTTGGCCAATATTCCAATATTTTAGACAGAATTTTTAAAATTCTTAATAATAATTGATAAAACTATTTTTTTAGTATACATATACTTCACTTTAATTGTTCACAATTATTGTATATTATTTTTCAATTGCGTATAGTGTCGTGCTTATAAGTATGAATAAATAAGGAGTACTTTATAATTATTTAAGAACACTGATCATTCACAGCTCTAATTGTATTGATTTTACTTCGTAAGTGTATAATAAAAATAGTGATACACTTATAAGAATTCAGGAAAAATTTATTTAGCAACATGTTACTCTCAATTGATGGTAAAATTTGTATATTATTTGTAATTATTTGCATGTTAAAAAAGTATATTTATACGTTAGTAAAAAATTTTTATCAATGAGAACACTTTTAAGTATATTGAATGTAAAACAGTTTAAAGACATTGATTAAAATCAATTTAACTTAATTAACATTATAGAGATAAAGCAGCTTTTAGAACGAACTCAATATTTTTTATGGAAAAGTTGTGATCTCCAGATTTTAAATGCAAGGTGTCAAGCTCATGCGTTTCAATGTAAAAGGTGACGAGCTCATGCGTTTCAATTTAGAAAGTGACGAGCTCATGCGTTTCAATGTAAAAGGTGACGAGCTCATGCGTTTCAATGTAAAAGGTGACGAGCTCATGCGTTTCAATTTAGAAAGTGACGAGCTCTCGCGTTTCAATTTAGAAAGTAACGAGCTCATGCGTTTCAATTTAGAAAGTAACGAGCTCATGCGTTTCAATGTAAAAGGTGACGAGCTCATGCGTTTCAATGTAAAAGGTGGCGAGCTCATGCGTTTCAATGTAAAAGGTGACGAGCTCATGCGTTTCAATGTAAAAGGTGACGAGCTCATACTTTTCAGTGTGAAAGGTAATGAGCTCACATTTTTGGAGTGAAAATGTCTAAAAAAACACGTTTTCATTATTTAACACCTAGGGTCGCCATATAAGTAAAGCAATGTTATGCGGTTTCATGGTTTCAGCAGGGACAACTAGAAAAGAATAACGGAACAGTGATCGCGTCTTTAGTGTGTAGAAATCTGTAGGCTGCAGATTTTTTGTCGAATTGAGGATACTTGACTCATACCAGCTAAGGACAACTACATAATATATATACGGACAACTGTGTATAAAAGAATAACTAAGAATAATCATGTTATTTTTTTCTAGTAGACTCTGCTCATATACTCTGAGTTTTATTGGATGTCATACAATCGTACATTGATTATTTTTGTCATTCGATTAAGCCTTAAGCGAGTTTAACTACCTGTAGAGTCAATTTTTACTATAATTTACAGTTTGAGCATGCCTCGAAAGTGCCGTTTGGCGGGTTTCAAAGGACACCTTATTCCAGTGAGCCACCTTCTGTATTTCCAAATTAGCCACGATCTTTCTGTCCACAAACTCTGACTTTTTAAACTTTTAATATTAATCAGCAATGTGTTTCCCTCTTCTTAGTACGAAATATTGTGCTTATAAACGTTGTGTTTTGAAGAACGTGGAATGGAGGGAATGGAAAAAATTCCCTCTTCTCTGGACGATTTTTATTATGATGCAAGGAAGAAAACATTCTCATTCATATTTTGAAAAATGGAACCATAGTTTACTTTTTAATTTCGACAAAAACTTTCATCAGGTGGTCTTTGGTGTGTAATAAACGACAGATGTTCCATTCCGGCAAGAAAGTGTTTAACCCAAGTTTTTCTTCATGATCTTCGAAATATTCTCGGAGTGCCGAATATTTCAGTGCCGACTTTCCGAATGGTCTCAACTCAATGCCATCCTAACCTGTGTAAACATTTATCAAGTTTGATACAGACTGTTGATGATTGGGTGGACTTGGCATAATCTCTTATCACTAACTCGGTAGTAAAGTATCTTCTTCTGGGAAACTTCCAATGTGTGGGAAATTCTCCTCCCACTACTAAGAAGGAGAATTTGAACTTTACCGCGCGATGTTCGGTGGATTATATCACATCGCCTTCGATGTAAATTCTGATGGACGCCACATTTCGCAAGTTGAAATTGTTTCACTCTTGAAATAGATTCCTGCAATGTACAAGATATTCCGAGTGTTTGTTGTTCGTCTGATTTTACTGAAAACGAGTGGGAGGTAATTGACTCGGTACCCGAAAAGACCAAACATGTCAGTGAAGATGAACGAAGCATCTTGTTTTACATAGCAGGATACATTTCGGCTAAGGACGGATTCTCACCTTGTGATATTTCTACAGGTTCTATTCCTAGAAACAGTGGATTTTTTACACTTGTATCGCGTGGTAAGCTAATTTATCCCTCGTCTGATGTATTTATTTTGTACTTATATACTATTTTTTCATTTCTAATTCTTTTCTATACAAAAATCACGTAGTCAGAGCTCTCCGTCTTTTGGATGATTCTTTTATGTTTTGCTTCAGTAGAAAGGAGAGTGTATTTTTGCGTATACATTTTTCAAATGATATATCATGCATGCCATTTATTTCATCTATTGGTATTAAACTCTTTTGTGCACTTACCATAGATGAGATATAATATTTATCGGTTTTTTGAGTTATAAATCGCTTGAAATATGCAGTATGTCTTTAATAATTTAAATTTGTAAAAGAAGAATTATAGTATATAACTTTCTTTCTTGTTAATTTCAAGAGAGTATTACAACACAATAAATGTATACGCTATATAATTCCTATTTCTAATGAATATATCGTCTCATACTTAACACACCAATAGCCTACAGTCAGCCTGTATGCATTTTTTCCTAATGAATCACCAGCTTAGGGTCCCTTTATTCTTTTCTAATTGTCCTTGGTTACGCTGCAACAGCGAAACTGCAGTCTTTCTTTGTAACCTTAAGTATATGCTGTTAAAAATAGTTTGGTTCAGTTTTCAGTTTTATAAAAGTCAGTTTTTTTAACAAAGCAAAAGTAAAAATGAAAATAAATGTCGAATTCCTAAAATTTATATTTTCAAAACTGATAAAACTGTCTACTTTTCATGCTACTAGCATATTTAGTGAAATAAATTTGTACTCATTCTAAAATCATTAAGGACTATCAAAAAACCTTCTTTCCAACAATCTAAATATTATTTTTCTTAGACATTCAGTTACCCTTTTACAGTTATGGTCACTCTTTTATATAGATTATGCATTATCGATTGATGCGTTTAGAATCATATTTACAAAATATATAGTTGGTGTTATCGACAATGCTTTTCTGATAAACTAATGCAGATTCATTTTGAAAGCTAAATTAAGTCAATAATAGATTAAAACGGAATACCGTCTAATAAAGAAAATGATCAAAGCAAAACTGATAGTCTCGCATAAATGAAAAACACGAAACTATCTAAAAAACAAAATAATAAAATATTGTAGTAGCTATTAGTATTGGTACGTAATTCTATTGATGAAATTGTGGATGCTTTAAATATATTATATACCTACAAATTTGCACGATATATGTATAAAAAAGTCTATATAAATTCAAGGGAAAATCCTGAAAATTTATTTTTTATTTTTAAATGACTAAAAAGTTTATTTACGAGTTTTTGAACTTGTAAAAATGTACTATATATTATAAATAATTTTCACATATTTTTTTCCATAAAATTTTAATTAACTTTTATATCTATATATCATATAAATAGATAACGTTTAAATAGTTTAACGTTTAGTTAATAATCGATGGTATTATGTATAGCATAATGCATAATGCATAATGTATATTTTTTATCGCCAAAAATGGCAAAAAGCTGGTTAGCTACAGACAATTTAAAAAAATATAAATTCACTCAAACCACAAAATAAATGAAATAAGAAAGTTAGCTTTGAATTAATCATAAACAGTCATACATACTTATTATTTAATCATAATTGAAAAAGTACCGTGAACAATTAAAAAAAATTGCTAACCAAAGTGTTTCA
>JAYRBW010061001.1:0-10533 GCA_036023295.1 Invenusta paracnida | reverse complement strand
TGTGTTGCTAAAATATGCCAGTCGTGACCTTCCTCAAAGCACTGTATGAGACGTTCCCGATCAACTTGAGAAATACGAGTATACGGACCGCGTGGCAGTTTAGAGAGAGCTGTTATCGGATAACTGAAAGTTTTAAACTGATAAAAATACGTGTAACTTACCAATTTAAAATCGGCATTCTATAGTGCCTATTGTAACTAGTGCCTACATAATTTAAAATCTTCTATTAACTCCAATAGGAGCAATTTTTGGACAAGTGCCAACTCCTTTGCTGCCCTAATAAGTAGTTTGAAACTCTCGCGCCTAAATTGATTGAAAAATAGCTAAATTGATGATTCGAAACGACCACAATTAAAATTCCGACGTGCAGGCGCACGAAATTGATTGCTCGAGTGTGCTGAGAAACACGATAAATGAGACAGCCGCACAAAATTGATTGAAAACTTGATTAAATTGAATGAGAAAGGGTATATTAGACACCTGTAAATGTTTTAAAATTTTGAATTTTATTCCATTTAACTGTCATTCATATTTAATTCTATACTATACAATCTTAGTCAATAGATTATAATATTTACCAATAATTAAAGTAATGACAGCTTTATAAACATGCAGAAATTTGTAGCATTTCACTGTTTCATTTGTAGGATATTGGTGCAGCTCCATCGAAATTGCTTCTTTACTCACAAGAACAATTGCAACACTTGCTTTCCATGCGACGAGAAGGCGCCATAGTTCTGCACTTAGATGCAACCGGCAGCACTCTTAAAGAAGAACTATATTCTGCCAAAGAAATGTTTCTGCTGAGCGCAGTGCCTCGTCTCTGAAACTCTCCCTGTAAGCCATGTGTCAGAATCCCCGATTTATTGACTGACATGTGTTGCTGCGAAGACGTCGTGTCTTGGTTACTTGGTCTCCAGGGAGACATCTTCCGCCTCGCAGGACAACGTTTGATGCGTGCAGGACCTTGAGTAGTTGGAGCGGATTTCTCCTTGGTTTTATTCACGGAGCCACTCTCGTGTATGGAATGACGAACATCCAGGAAGGATTATCTCCAGAAAACTTATCACATAATGCAGGGGCATGAAGTTTCTGGAAGAAAAGAGTTCTTGTCTGCGCTTCGCATTTTATTGCTCGTGTGTGCAAGGTCCTTACACTCCAAGTCATGGGTAGCTGGCCGTCATTAACTGCATGTGGCTTTACTGCAAACAGCGGATGACATTTCTGAGGCAGGCGATATCTGGCGTCATGTGGTGAGCGTCTACCAATCTCCAGTACTTGAAGAGGAAGTACGTTTATTTAATGTGTTCTAGTTTTCTTGATATAAGAAATATAAATACACGTTGAAATATATTTCATGTTAAATGTAGCCATTTTTTAATAGAAATGTTCCACTTGAAATACCTGCAAAAATACTTTTTAACATAATATTTAAATGATATACATATAAGTGAATATAACGAAGTATATGTTTAACATATTTATTATTATTTTTCTTTTTATCTTATTTATTTATAAATATAATTTCAATTTCATTCCATTTATAAACATTGTAAATGTAATACAAATGAATTTTTAACAATATAACAAACTTATACCTTTTCTAAATAAATATAAAATGTTCGTATTTTACTTTTAATGAATATTTAAGATTTTGATAAGATTCCATAAAAATATTAGTTGCGCATCTATTTTGTCTTCTGATGTGTTTTAAGTATCTCTAATTTTACAAGTACATAGTTTATAAAGCCTAACAGTTAATATTTTTGTGAATTCTGATATTGCTTAACCCTCGAGAGCTCGGCTAAATGAACATCTTAATTGGGCCACCTGTCTACATATGTCTGCAATTTCTTAGAATACATCTGTTAAATCTGATGCTGTAAACAAGAAAACTCAATTGAATCATGTTTAGCAGCATAGTTCAATAAGTGCATTACATATGTGATAGCATATTATTTACAGGCATGTAGAGTAATAGTTTTTTAATATGAATACGACAAAATGTAAAAATATGAATGCACAAGACAACAACTAGAAAAGTTTGTTTAGTTTTCTAAAAATCATCGTAATGCGAAATACAAAAACAGTAGTAAACTGATAGTTTGATGCACACAAAGCAATGGCCAAAAGTCAGTTATTGTCACACTCAGCGCATTTCACCACGTGGATTTTGTGATCCTTGCAAACATGTCGAGCACGAGAGTCGAGTTGATTTGTGGCATTGCGCAATCGGACTCTTTGACAGTCTCCACGGCACAGGTGCAGCTGGGCGATTTCTTTTGACCACGAAACTGCGGGCATGAAATGCATCTTTGGAATGAGAATAGAGTTCTGGTTAATGCGATGTTGTGTGTTTTCCTGCGCAATAAATGTAGGTTATAAAAGCATTGATTATAATTCGTAAAGCTTTTTTGATATGCATTTAAACAGTTTACCGCATAGAGTAATTATACAAATTACTATAATACTATTACTCTTAATTACTATTAGTATTTATTATGTGTATAATTACTCTGTGGTTTACCGCTTATTAACTATATGGAATCCCCTTATTTGCCAACTCCTTCTTACAAGTAGATTTTTATCAATTGACAATTTTGATTGGCTAGTGTTGACTCGTTAAAGTTTTATCAAGGCAGAGTTACCTAATCGCAGTCTGCTTTTCTTTAGTCTATGGTTACAACAGTGCACAGCTTGAACACAAAATAGGTGTAATCAGTAAGAGAATAAAAACACAAGCAACATTCGGTTGAACGCCTTCTATTATGAAATTGTCTACTGTGGAATGCAGCTGTGTAGTACAAACAATAAGAGCACAGAATAACTGCCTGTAGTCACATCGATTTATTGACTCATACATAGTTGCATACAAAATTTGCACTAAGCTTGGCTGAAACAGGCCATCATAATTTTCTCTCGTCGACAAAGCTTTGTCTACGTAGGTACACAGCTGGGCCAATTAAGTATAAGTAATGATAACAGGGATGCAGGATAATATTACCTCTTTCTAAACAGTTACAGAACAACAATTTAATGATGGATTTAAACTATCAACGCCATTTGTTGTTGTTTTTAATTAAAACTATTGGCTATATTATATGGGTTGTCCACACATGTAGACAGGGGGGCTCTTGAGGGTTAATAGAAGGTCGTGCATTATTACACGTTCATTTATATTCTATGTAGTTCAACAATATGTGCATTGTATTTAGTGTAAATGAATTATAATGATAAGTATTATATTTACATTAGATGGACGGAGAAGGTTCAGATCGGCCGAGGGTCCAGTGGAAGACGCGTGACTCTCGTAACTTTCACTATGAAGCCAAGGAAAGGAATCCGACGTGGCCTGAAGCGAATAGGCCACTGAAAGAGAGTTGATTGGTCGCTTTGCTCAACGCTCAAAGAAGGATTTTGACACGACCCACAAGGCCAGGGAGAGATGGAGTCGCGGAACAATGGGCGGACAAAGAACTGGTGACTTGAAGTATTCCAGAATGCCTCCTCTGCGCCCAAAGACCGCTACCAAGTCGAGCGAGTATAATCGTACGTATTTACCCCCCTGCGTAAAGTATATCTTATGGAGACATGCAGTCAGAATATATCTTAAGTGAACTTCTTTATTTAGCGTTATTTCTTGATGAAAATTCGTACACATGTGCAAATAAAGCTGAAGATTTCATAGATAACTTAATATTTTATTTACAACTTTTAATTGCTAACTAACAGAGAGTTAATTAATCAGACTTCCTGGATATGTCTTATGTAGACATTTTTATGCGCATGCACATTACTCCATCAAGGTCAGAGCGGGTTATTCAATTTTTTAACTGATACATTCCATGTATATCTTAAGCAGACCTTTTCTGATTGGTTACTTGAAAAACACTTTCAATAATGATAACGAATACTTGATTTTATCAAAAATATGAGGGCAGAACTGGTGGTTCGCTACTAATTACAATAATATAAACAAAGTAACATATTATAGGTATATTTTCTCAGCATGCGGAAATTGAATTTTATGTTTGAGATTAAAAATGTAGTTTTATATGATATCGGTTATTAATGGCTTTTGATGCTTGATTAGCGAAACTTAAGTTATATTTAACAAATAATAGTATTTATTGGTGCATATATAATAGTATTATATGTAGTACGCTTTCTAAAAATGCAATTAAGTATACCTATTTCTTATTCACTATATGCGCCTATAAATTTCTGATTTGATTATAATATTCTTTGTGTATTATAATTGGTAGGTTGGTATATTATATATATATATTAAATAAATGGAGATGGTTAGATAAATTTTCAATTATCTATAAAAGTTGTTTGCTGGTCTGCTTAAGACACGTTTTATGCTTTTTTTAAATCAATAAATATTATTATTTACATTTTTCAATAGTTAGTATACTTAAGATACGTTTTATGCTTCCGTTAGCTGTTCAATAAATAAGTAGTTTTTAATCTACATACATATCTTGTATCCTATTAATGATATGTTTATTATTTTGGTATTTTTCTCTTATATTTTGTCAACATGCAGCAAATGAATATTGTCTTTAAGATTAAAATGAGATTTAAAATGTAGTTTGATATCGGTTATTATTTGTGACTTAATGCATAATTAGCTAATATATGCGCTAAGTTATATTATAATAATAAATAAGCAATTCCATTTATTGATACATATATATAATAGTTATATCTATTCAATAATATCTTGCTTCAATATAACTGATCAATAAATAATTGAATTGCTTCGTTCACATTAGATATATTTTATGCCATATCCTATAAATGATTTTGGTATATTTTCTCAACTTGCGGCAAATGAATGTTATGTTTAAGATATTAAAAATGTAGTTTAATATCGGTTATTAATAACTAATGATACTTAATTAGCGAAAGCTAAGTTTTATTTAACAAACAATAGTATTCATTGATGGTACATATGTATTAGTATTATATAATATAGCACGCTTTCTAAAAATTACAATTAAGTATAACTGTGGAATTTCTCGCTCAAATTGTAACTAATTCCAAACGAATTGAATTTGCTAAATTTAGAAAAAGAAGCGTCATAATTTACGCGACTTCTTATTGGCTGGTAAAAATTACATAAGCATGGAAGGAATTCTAAAAAATTATGTTTTCATGACCGGAATTCAAATTGTTGTTATTTCGAATCAAATTGTAAATTAACAGAATTGGCTAATTGTATATGGCGGACCAAAGGGTTCACACACTTAAACCTCTCTTTTTAAATGGATTCATTTTTATTAAATATATTCATTTATTATTAAATGAATACATTTATTATTAAACATATTCATTTATTAGTAAATGGATGCATTTATGAATTACTATAATAAAATAGTACTTCAAACTATAAAAATGAATTTAACGTGTTTAACTAAATTTAAAATACAATATTTATACATTAAATAATAGGCATCTGCAAAAAATATAAATGCATCCATTTAATAATAAATGAATACGTTTTATAATTAATGTATTCATTTAAAAAGAGAGGTATACGTGTGTGAACTTTTTAGTACGCCATAAATTGTAAGCTGACAGAATATTGAATTTAGTTTTAAGGACTATCCAATAAAGTACGTAAGCAGACAAGGGGACGGGGTCGGTGGATTAACTAACAGCATACAGCCAGGTACGCGCGGCCCCTTTAATACGACATATAAGTAAATAAGCAGGCAACTTGCTCAGTTATTAATTAAATAAAAAGAATCTGAATTTAAATTTTGTCTATAATGCTGACTGTATATTTCATATTTATTTAAAACGAATGGCGCGTAATAGCACAATATTAGTCACCTACTATTTAAGAAATTGAAAATATGTATTACAATCGAGTAGGTATAATATATAAGCGAGGGTGTATAAAGTTTAGAGTGCATATCGAATAACAGTAGAGTACATTTAACAGAAAAGTTTACAATTTGAATGGAAATAACAACAATTTGAATTCCGGTAATGAAAATTATTTTTTTAGAATTCCTTCCACGCTTACGCAATTTTTACCAGCCAATAAGAAGTCGCGTAAATTATGACGCTTCATTTTCTAAATTTAGCAATTGCAATTTGTTTTGAATTAGTTACAATTTGAGTGGGAAAATCTATATTGTTTGTACACTATACGCCTATAAATTTTGAATTTGATTATAATACTATTTTTGTATTAAAATTGGTAGGTATATATTATATTCATTTAAATGGAGATGGTTAGATTATTTACATTTTTCAATTATCTATAAAAGTTGTTAGCTGGTCTGCTTAAGACACGTTTTATGCTTCCGTTAGCTGTTCAATAAATAAGTAGTTTTTAATCTACATACATATCTTGTATCCTATTAATTTGGTATTTTTTCAACATGCAGCAAATGAATATTGTCCTTAAGATTAAAATGAGATTTAAAATATAGTTTGATATCGGTTATTATTTATGACTTAATGCATAAATAGCTAATATATGCCCTAAGTTATATTATAATAATAAATAAGCAATTCCATTTATTGATACATATATATAATAGTTATATCTATTAAGTAGCACAATTGCGATGGTATCAACTTTTTATACGCTCTCTAAAAAGTTACTATTATAACTATTTGTATTTATACATTAATTAAACGTAAGTCTATAAAGTATTTCGTATATTTAATAATAATATTCTTTTGTATTGAAGGTATATTATACATAGGTTGATATGGAAATGCCTAGGATTTAATTTGTTCAATTACATATTTATAAAAGTTGTTAGCTGGTCTACTTAAGATACGTGTTATGCTTCAATATAGCTGATCAATAAATAATTGAATTGCTTCGTCCACATTAGATATATTTTATGCCATATCTTATAAATGATTTTGGTATATTTTCTCAACTTGCGGCAAATGAATGTTATGTTTAAGATATTAAAAATGTACATGAGGGGGTCCTTCGCCCGAGTAGCACCTGACATACATGAGGGGGTCCTTTATATGAGTCTCCCTTGACATACATGAGGGGTCCTTTATATGAGTCTCCCTTGACATACATGAGGGGGTCCTTTATATGAGTCTCCCTTGACATACACGAGGGGGCCCTTTGACCGTGAAGGCGAAGCCCCTACACAATTTACGTTTATTCAGGCACTGAATAATACGACGGCCTTGAAACCCCTCTAGTAGTTGTAATAGACTTTTCTTGCATTTTTCAAGGAGGGCCCCATAATTGATTTGAGAAAAACTGCCCCTCCCCTCCAGTGCCTGCTACCAGGTGCCTGAGTAAGTATATTAGTCTTAGACTTAGAGTAAGACTTACTATTGTCTATGCTAATACTTAAATAAATGAAATATTTCAAATAAAACAGAATCAGTGTATAATATTGCGATACTTTACTAAATTGTACTTTATTAATTGTGGAACAGAGTGAGCGAACATGCTAACTATACAAGGATTTAAATTACGCGCCTAAATTTTAAAAATATAAATATTCATTGTTTAGTTTAAGTGAGCTGTAATTACAACGTTAAAAATAATATATTTTAATGTATGGATTTATTTGAATTTGTTTTCATATCGTATATCCTATGTGGACCATCGTGCAGTCACCGTATATCTTATGTAGACGGTCTACATTGGATGTCTCCATAAGAAGGCTCAAAACCGTAAGATTGTCGGCATAAGATATCCACTAGGAGAGCAATTTACCCGCATATAGGCCCATTTCTTTGGGTGGGGAAATAAGCAATTCACGGGAATGATGTTTCTTTCTTTATTTAAACTTTTTCATTCACTCACATTTAGTTGTTAAAAATACTCAACAAAAACATAGTTATACACTTCAATATTGACCAGAAATCTTTGGGCAAGGTGACGATAATATAGGGCGCCACAGATTCCTGTCATTTATTCCGTCGCAGGCCGGCCGAATGATGTCAGACATTTTATTAAAAGAGTCAATTACACGAGATTTCTCCATGCATTTGTCGATCAATTTATGGGATCCACTTTTGTGATAATGGATAACAAATATTCATATTTTAAAGTAAAGCTATTGTCTTTGTATTCTTTGAGTTTACATATATATTTTAAGAATATAATTAAATATTTTGTTAACATTACAATATTTCATGTATATTGTTCCACGTGTTTGTAATGCAGAAGCACAAGGACCTCTGAGAAACCCTTCCTGTGATCAGCCTCCACCTTCGAGCCCACCAGAGTCCTGCTGTGAGAAATCGATCCCAAGCCTGCCACCAGCACCACCATTTTTCAAGAAACTGGGCGCCTATAAAACTAGTGGGTATTCCAGAATATAAATATTATTTAGGAAGATAGTGCTGCGTCCTCTCGTAGGCAGAGTAAAAACTCTTTTTAGGTGCAGAGTCTGTGCAACAATTTACACGGTAGCAATAGTATATTTTACGGAAAGTAGCCTTTCATTAGTTTTCATAGAATTTTAAAACAGGCATCATTTCTGTTTGTTTGATAAAGGTTTTACTTTATAATATTGACACGTTTGCATGATAAGATGCATGATGCATTCCAGAATGTTGTCATTGTTATACCGAAACACTTGCTACTCTTTCAAGTCTAATTGACAAGAAAATTATAGAAATGTATTACTTTATAAATATTTGCCTGTGTGTGTTCGTATCAGCGTACATTACAATATGAATATGCACGAATTACACACGCCTGTATAACTTTCTACGCTTTCTTGTTAACGCTTTTCGGAAGGTGTGTCTTACAAATGTTCAATGTTTTCAGGTTAATGTAATTTTATGTTATTTGTGCTGTTTGGTTTCATATATTACAATAGATTTACATACTCTATATCTTCATACATCGGAACGCAGTTTTAAAATCACAGTCTTATTACATTGAAGACTAGCATAGTAATTATTAACTGTTAAGTTGAAAGTATATCTTAAGCATTGGTACTGGTACAAAGTACATCGACAACTTTATATTAATATATATAACTCGTTGATATCAAATTTGCATGAATTTCAGTGTAATTTAAATAAAATATGTTACTTTGATGAAAATATTGATTCACTTTTTGCGTCCTAAACATTCGCATAATCAATAACGGAATTGACTAGAATCACATTTCAGTTGGAGTCAAATAATAATGCGTCAGTAAACAGTAATATATGTTCACACACACACATACCATTCCGTGCCTATTGTGAATTTCGAGGACCTACGCATTTTACCGACACTCGAGGACTACTAGTTACAGAGGGTTTTCTGGATTTATAAAAATAGAAGCCTACATTTTACGTGATGCTGAAGAACTAAATCTGTCTAGAAAATTGAAATAATATATGTAAAATCAATTTATTGACTTATGCACTATACCGGAAACTTGAGGACATCGTTTAATTTTGTTTAAATTATACGTTTTTTAGTGCCGATGAGGACTCAAATACACACTTCATGATTGGATAATATGAAAATGTATTTTACGAAAAGTAGAAGACGTACTACATTGAATAATATGTGAATGTATTTTACAGTGTTTTTAATGTTTTTAAATAACGATATATGATATTATATAAAACTTAATTTTTAGAATGCCTTTTACATATACGAAGTTAAATAAGTAAGTATGGGTCTATACATTTGGGCTTAATTAAGTTTTGTTGTTAATACTATTTAAACAAAATGGTATTATAATAATAAGAAAAAATATTATTTAAGTAAGGTTTATTTTAAATATTTTGATAAACATATGCAGTGTTGCCACAAGCTGCGATTATTATTGCACTGCGATTTTCTGGGAATTTCTGCGATTCTGCGATTATTTGAACAATACCTGCGATTATTTAGTTTCCATTGTAAAAAAAATTGGTGTATATTTCGTTTCTGTCCAATATTTTGTTTGATTCGTATATACAATATAATGTGATTATTTTTTTTCATTGTGATCTCATTTTTGTGATCATATTTTTTACCTGAAATGAAAAAGTAATACAATTTACGTTTAAATATCGCAAATTTATTTATAATAGACCGAACACTGATTTCATCATTAAAAGAAATGTTATATAAAGCATAATGAATTTTAAATAATTGTATATTACGATAGAATAAATACACAGGAAGATTATTTTAAATCTTACTGTAGATAGGAAAATTAAACTTTATTATATATTAACAATAGATATATAAAATATATTTTCATTACTAGAATACAAATTTAGAAGGGTCAATATATATCTAAATTTTATGCACTTTTAGATTAATCTGATTGCAATATAAATCATGTACAGACTGTATATATAATTAAATCTTTCAATTTTATATTGGTATTAAATTATTTAGGCAAAATATATGTGTAATACTTATGCAAAATTAGACATCCTTCCATGTCCGATTGTTTTGATTGAGAAGCCATAAATTTGACCATAAATTCTTTTAAACGTTTTCTCTTAAGTTGGAATATTTCTTTGTTTACAAAAAGATTGAATACTATTTCCAATGTATTAAGAAGAATATGTTTCCCCTTT
>JAYRBW010061000.1:0-10534 GCA_036023295.1 Invenusta paracnida | reverse complement strand
TATTTAATACTACTTTTTTCCCACCCATTTACATCAAATTTACTAAAATAAAACGATTTTTTATTCACGAAAATTTATAACGCGATGTGTATGAGATCGATAAGAGTGAACACTCTTTGTATAATCATTACTCTATGGCATAAATCATAATATGAAGGATAAAAAAATGCTTAAATGCAGAATATTCTGTAGTCCACCTAAAAGTCTTCAATATAAAATATTTATTAATCAATTAATGCTTGCTTTATTTAGGCGCAACAATATCAATTTGATCATTTTGAATTTAAAAATAATGGATTAACATAAAACTTTAACCAATAAAATAAACTTAGTTGTTCTACAAAAAAGCTAAATAAATCTACTTAATTGCAGGATGATGTATATTTAACGAACGCGACCTCTAACCTCAGCGTTTTGTGAATCTCTGCAATTTTGCCTTCCATTTTGCTGTTCAAATTTGGCATAATTTTCATCTTGGAGATGTAGGTTTCTTCCAATTCTTCTCCTTCGTAGTCGCCAAGCTCACCTAAAATCGTTGGCAAGAAAACCAGATTTATACTTTTAAATCATTTCATTGGCTGTACTGAAGTTAAGCTCAGTCATATACCTACCCATACAGGTCTGTCCAAAGATAGCATTGCGAACTTACTTCAAGTATATATTTGTGCATAACTGTTTGGCTACAGCTTCATACTCTTCTCCAACTAACAATCTAATCGAGGAATTGACATAACCAAATCTTTGAAGTACCTAAATGGCGAAACTATCAATATTTTTTAAGTAAATCTAAATAAATGCTAGTAAACATAAGACATAATAATGATAAACAAATTTTGATTATAAATGCAAAAAATAAAAACCAACGCTCGTATGATTTTTAATGAATTAAAATTATAGCTCTATACAAAGAAGTATATTAACTGCATTATTTAAAATTAGTTTTATGTCCGGAAATAATTATATGAGTGAAGAATAAACTGTCTACATTTAAATAACGCATATAAACTTTAACTGTGTCTATGTTAAATTTACTTTTTTAAATGCTATAATGCCTGGCCTTCATATTTCAAAGAAAAATGTTACCTTTGAATGAAATAAAAAGCATGTGTTACTATCGTATGCTCCAACAATTTAACTTTAAAATCTCGATCACATTGATTGTTTAAAGTTATGTCAAAGTTTGATTGGAAAAATCTTTTCTCGATTATCATTTTATAGGTTATATAAAGCTATATTTCAATTAATAGAATATTGTACAGCTGTATTTCCTAAATAATAAAGAGCGCACTTAATTATCGTTAACACACTACTCACACAGTGTCTTAAGCCTTCAGAAAGATAGAACATATTGTAAGAGCTCAAGCGCATAATATTGATGTCGTCATAGACCAATGTAAGCTGACATAATATATGTGCACACAAATATTTTCTAGAAGGAGTGTCTCTTTAAAGAATAACATTGTGACAGTTCAGCGTGATGACAATGTGTCTTCTACGTAGGCACACTGCAAAGCGTTCGACAGAATAGTGAAACGTGGGTCAAAATCAGAAGCGGGCAGACTAGTTGTATGCAGATTCAAAATATATGAGTGATTCATTCATTTTTAGAGAAAATAGTCGGCAGGCTTTTACTGACAATGAATTGAGTATTGATATATATATATATAATAGTGAAGTTATGTATATGTCGTGAAAAATAGGTAAAGAAAGTATATTTATGTTATAAAAATACAGTTCCTAACAATACAAGAATGCGATTTTAATTAATAGATTTTTAAATAAATAACAATTCAAAATAGTAGCATCATAGATTAATATAGATTGTTCTATTTTGGATTTATGCCGTATAATAGTTAGTCACTCTGCAGGTATTTTATATAATATTGTCCCGACCAAGTGAAGGTTCTCAATAAATATCAATGAAAACTGAACGCTGAGATCTGCAATATTTATGTTTACAAAGACTCTGATTGAAAACAATTTAACTCAAATTCAGACTGGAATTTGTGGTTTAGATAATGGATAGGTAAACTTATAACTACTTCTCGTAATATATTATGTGTTATCAACTTTAAAGAAATGTTGGCAGTTTCTGAGTATGGCAATATAATTACAGTATTAGATGTAATATCAAAATCAATATTATCAAATCAATCAACTATAGCGGAGAAAATTCGGAACATTAAAATATACATTACGAGATATATACTTAGTTACAATAAATCTACACTAATTGGATTGTATTATAAATGATATAGTGTCGATATATACACATATTATATAAAAGAACTAATGAAACATATTGCATACTTGGGCGCAGAATGCCATCATTATAATTATCTTTTGATTTTCCAAAATAGTTTGAGGCGTCGACTGACTAGTGAAAGAGTCTCTATACGTAGGTAGTGTAATAAAAGTTTATAGATATATTGAACGTGCATATTACCTGAAGTGAAATATATCGATCTATGTACGTGTGTAGGTACATATCAAATATAATACGTCATAATATGGTAATATAACATCATTCTGACAAAATATTGTTTAGTTTTTGTTAGTAAATTAACGTCACCGTGTAAGAGCATAAGTTTTTTTTGCATAAACTAACAAAATTTGGGAAATTTTTAACATGATAAAAGAATCAGTATTATTTTTTAATAATATATAAAAGAAAAATGTTATTAAATAGTTCTGTAATAACAGTATTATTCTCACAAAAAAAGAAGGGTTTGAATTGTTATCCGTAAACTACTATTATTTCTGTTTAATCTGAAAGTTAATACTTCAGAAATATAAGAATAGTAAATTTGTGCCAATATTTTAAGGCATGCCACTCTGTGTGCCAAAAAGCATCCCAATAAATCTATATTATAGTGTCATTTAAATCAAAGGATTACATTCCCAAAGGTGATATAAAAAAATACTATATTAAAATGTGAATCAAAATTATTATATTTAGATAAACTACGCAATTTGTGAGTATATTTTGTAATATAATTTGAGAACGAAACCATTACTGATATTATAAAAAAGGGGGGGGGGAAATCTATAAATACAAAGGATCAAGAAAGAAGTCTAAGACAAGCTTGATTGAGTCTTACTCTGGGCAACAAAAGCAGCAAGTTGATAGAGGTCAGCCATTTTCCCCAATAATCGGCCGCTGTTGAGGTCGCGTCGCAATTGCAGATAGAGCATATATCTAGTAGTAGAAAGGGGGAAACTAAGGTGATTTGTCAAGTACATTAGTTTTTACTGTAAAGAAGTCGATATGGTTTTATTGTTTTAATATAAATATATAAATAGTAGATAAATAGTAATAGATATAAATATTATTTTCTATTGCAGATTAATTATTAATTATTAATTATTAATTAAACCTAATATTTTGTACAACGTCATTTTGACTTTGTATTATTTTAGTGATTGTCTGCGTTTTTTATGCATGCTTAATCCGCACCCCCTCGCTTAATCCCCTCTCATGCTACTCCTTCGGTATCGTTTATTTAATTATGTATTGCGTCATCCCCCATTCGTGTAACTTAACTGCTCACTGACTTAAACTTTATTTTATTCTTGTAATCTCTACTTCCCTTGTACCACCTATAAGCTTGAAAAGAATGAACGAGATATATCGCTGAATTTTAGAATTCTTTCGTTTTTTTCTTTTATATACAAAATGCAGTCTAACAAAACTCTAATTAACAATAAATATTCAGTTAGTAATTATTCTGAGGCGTTTACGAATTTAGTTATAACCTTAAGATTGTATTGATTCGTTAACGTATATAAATCTGTTTACATATATGACATAATTAGTACCTATATAAGAATCAATGGTTTAAATAGTATTTCAAACAGATTGTATATGCTAGAATTTTATAAAATAGCATGTGCTCATTATAAAGACACTATAACAATAGACTGTAGATTAATGACTTAAAAAATAAAGTAATAGACACATTTACTTGTACCTACATGTATAACAAACAGTTATTACAGGAATAGTACATTCTAATTCTAAAATTCGAAGTATTATATGTAGCTTAGAGTAATTAAAAACTATTAGAAACAATTTCACAAATAGACTACTTAAAAGTGGAATATTAAAAACAGATCAAGTATGTATGCCATATGATGAGTAAAACTAATGAATAATACAGTAATGATACTACACAAACTATTTTGAAATACATATATTCAGATATGCTATGCTGCAAAACAACCCTAACAACTGTATCTGTTTGCGAAAAGATACATATTTATATGTGCCTTTCATATGCTATAGCAGGCGCGACGAGCATTATAGTTAAGCACACTATCATTGTGTACATATTGGTAATATAGATATGTATTGAGCTGTGCGAAGCATGAAATTGATCCTTATTACAAACACAGATAATAAGAGATTAAAAAGATCACCGCTTAGTTACTATAGTTACCAGGCGTAGATACAATTTCAAAATTGTATTTTTTACTAAAATCATGGTGCTGAATACTTATTTCAAGCTTTATCATAGGTCATGAATTCTTTAATAGCATACATAGAATGGGGTTAAATAAATACCATCGATGAAAAACAAAAATGTCTTTATTAATATAAAACAAACTTTGAATATGCACATTCTATGTATAATAATGATTATTCCTTTAAAGTTCATTCATGTAGACATTATATTATTCTTATCAACATTAAATACGGAAAAAGTCATGCAAATAGTAATCAGCGTGAAGCTCTCGTTTAAGAAAATAGAGAACACTAATTTTGTAGAAGTCAACATTGTAACGGCACTGTGGGTCCCTTCCATTGGAGGTCACATTATGGGTAACAATGCATAAATATAACACAAGATATAATATACATTAATAATGTCTATAATACATTAATTCATCGCATTATAATTTCTCAAAACATCTATCTACTCTGCATACCTTCACGAATGGCAAACAGAATAGTACTATTGCTGCACCATCTAATCAGTTTGGAATTGAAGAAAGCAGACAAATCCAAAGAATAAGCGTTGAGCACACATTACAGAGAGTAGGTAAGTATACTATATATTACTGTGTAGACTTACAATAAATACAACATTAACATATATCGCTGAGTTCCTTACTTTACTAAAGTAAGTATGTATGAACAGTTAAAACCCGAATACCTACTAAATATAGGGTTTGTAAACTAACTAAACATGGGACTAGAGGGGGGTTCAAGCGAACTTAAAAACTTGCAGATCTTGTCGGGGCTACATTTATGCCTAAATAGGTACGCGTTCCAGGCATGCTGTTATAACAATACTGCATACAAGCTCTACTTTGTTAGGTACACAGACGCGAAAAAATGCGATTGCAGGTACCTTCATATGTAAATAATGCCAGGATCATCTTACAGAGGGCCGAGTTGGTACTTTTATTAAGACTATGTAGAATTTATAGGATTCTAGATTATAATAGATATTATTACTAATAATCTTATATGAAATACAAATTATTATTATATTTCTTTCATTGAATATTTAAATATAAATACCGGCATATGTTAGACACTGTATTATAAAAAGAAATGAACAAGGCATATTTTTGATGACTGATATTTCAAAGGCCAGTGGCTTTTTTTTAAGTATTAGAACATTTATGTACTATTGCTTGTTTCATTTTTTACTGTCCAAATAAGTGATAATATATAATAATGTTCACAACAACCAGTCTGGCTATTTTTTAGCACCCCTCGTATCTTGTGTAGGTATACGAGTTTAAACAGAAGCCATCTATTTTTAAACACCAAACGTTACCCGTGTTAAGAGATAAGAATATTATGTGTAGTTTTTTGTCTCGTATTATAATGTCTAGTCCGTCTAAAGAGTAATGAACCAGCAGTGAAAACAATTAAATAATAAGATCATCTGTGTAGATGGACATATTACTATTTACATATCTAGATAGAGCTGTGATGCATACCTAAACTAAATCAGAGAGACGTTCATTTGACTGTGTACAATAAAATTATCGATATTGTAAACCAAGTAAGAGAACAGTACATATTATGGATTGAGATTGATGGTTTCTATTTTGGAGACATCACTAACAAAGAAACTAATTCCTTCACAAGAAATAAAGTGCGTTTGGATATTAAGAATGGGAAATACAAATAGAACTCTATTTTGGTACCTAATCGCAGAAGCACTATAAAATAAGTTTTTTTAAGAATTAATTTTATGAAAGTATTTCATTAACAGTATACCAATTTGAATAATCCATATACTATATCAGTTATTAATAAGTACAAATATTTTACTCCTATATCAAAACCAGATTTTTAAGACGAAGTAGATAAACAGAACTGCAGAGCGCATCTACATTCAATTGTTTTGATAGGGTGAAAATTACATTTGAGATTACCAATGCGTTCTATTTATATGTTACTCATGAGACTTTATTCAAAACTTTATACCACTATGTGTCACAAACTCTCTTTTTTATAGTTCAGTGCAACTAAAAAAAAAAAAAGTTTATTCACGTCTTTATATTGTGTATAATAAATATCATTTTGACGACAGTATGTCTGTCCTATCTGTTTTTTTTTGCGTTCACGGAAGTGAGTTCCCTTTATTAGCTCACCTGGTTATCTCTTGAGTAAGGTCTGTGAAGGGGTTGCAGGGGTAGTGTTTCACACGAAAGCTCACAGCACATGGATGTGATTCTGTGGGTAAAATATCAAATTACAATTAAGGCTTCCTAGATATGACATAAAATTATTATTTCACAAAATCATGCATAACTGCTTGTGTACATGAATAAATATTAAGAGTGAATAAAGTACTCTCATTAATATAGTCTGATGTGACGCGTATTAGGAGAGTGGTAGGCAAGTGGGTTAGACTCCTGCCTTCAAAACTGAAGGTAGCAATTTCGAACCCCGGTACACAGGCCTGACTTAACAAACTGATTTGAGCTGCAGCTTTAAGATAATTATCGATTGATTAGTTTAAGCCTGTGGCGACTAATTAATTAAAATTTGTATATTTATCCTGGCAAAGCGAGATTCCAAATTATCCTATAATATTATATATAGTGGGGTTATATTTACTTTAAAAAACTGTTATGGTGTTGTTGCCATAAGTATAGTTTATTTTGGTTGATCAGTGGCACAAATCTTAACTTTAAGATTTTGTAATAATTTCAATGGTTAGCATTTAAATGGTTGGCCCATTTGTAGCATTAATATATATATAACATGTATTAACTGATAGAGAAATAAAGTTAGTAGTGCTAAAGTCAATTATTTAAATACATGTGGGTATTATTTTGATTAAGTTAAAAAAGAACAATATAATTCCAATTTAAACTGTTTAAAAAAAATTGGAGTCAACTATACAGTTTTTGTGTTGATTTAAGTCAATGTGTTCGGCCAATTTGATCCAAAAATTGCCCTTGAGTGTAAACGTTTAAAAAGTACTATAAATTCTACACAAAACTGAAAAAAATCAATATAGCACAAGGGATCACAATTCTCCCAAGAAAAGGGATCACAGTTTGTCTATTTGTACTACACATACATACTTATAGGAGTATAAGGTCAAAAAAGCTTTCTAAACGAAAGGGTTATTACAGACCAAGCATTTTTATTTTGTGTGCACAATGTGCCGGAGAAATCTTCTTGAAACAGATCGAACTGTGCCTAAAATATTCAATACTACGAATTCACTGAAGAGGCTCTTCCACGCAAGAAAGCTTACTGTTCTCAGGAAACAATCGATATGCTTGCAGGGGAAAACGACGATTAAATAAATACAGAACGATTGTCATATACTTATACAGTTGAGCCATGTTGGTTTAAATCGTGCAAATATTGCAAAATGTATTTTTAATACAGTTACTTAATTATAAGAACATCTTTTAATTATACATTCTAGAAATAATTATAATAGATTATCAGTGAAAAGTTTTCGTTAAATTTGCAAAGAATTATATCTAATCAAAATTTGATTGCTGTAATGTTTTATATCGTATATAATTTTAAAACAAATGTAAGGAGTGAATATAAGTTCTGATTTGTTGGCAATGGATGTGTCCTTTAATTCAGTTCACTATTGTGGACATTATTAGCAGATTGGTGTATAGAGAAACTGTAATATAACTAAGGAAATAATCGAAGATCACTAGAATATTTATATGGATTCACATTGACTCATAATTAGAATTAATTATTAATTCCATGTTAACAATCAGAAATCTGTTGATTGCCATAAACGTTGTGTCTTGACAAAACATACACCTATAAATGAAATATATAAATACATAGGCAAAGCACTAATAATAAATTTGATTTATATAAAATTATGAACCGACCAACATATTTAATTCGAAAATCGGTTATAAAGAATTAATCGAGGAGATATGTCCATATTTCGTCTATATTGTATAATACGCCATATAAATAAAGCTCGGATTATCCTATTATTATACTTATCCGCGTTATTTCATAATTTATACTAAGAATAGGAAACTGAAAAAGCCTAGGGAATATTTATTTTATAAATCAATGGTACATATTTGTATAATATTTCTTATTATAACCTATTATTAATTATAGCCGATAACATTATTTTAACAATAATTATAAAATATACAGAAATATTGTTTTGTAGATACACAATTAAAGAAATCGAAAAACTCACAATTAAAAGCTCATAAAGTGAATAAAAAATGTATCTCACCTTTTATTTGACGATAAACCTTTCCTCCCAAGTCGAGCCATTGCTAGTTTAAAAATAAAAGGAAGAGAAAATAAAAATTGCTTAAAGTGAATAGAATAGAAATTGAATTTCCAATTAATGTTAAGAAACTATATTGGACATAAAAGACAACTATTGTATACCCTAATCAATAAGTAGCTTTGATACTAGAAAAGTGTTCGATATACTTGTTTTTCTTACAATTATTACCAGTGCTCAAAGAATTCAATTGTTTAAAAATTATTTTATTCACAACGCTTTTTCACATTACAAAATATAATACCTTTATATGTCTTTTATCTTATATACTTGTAAATATAAACTTTTAAATTGTTTATTAGTTAAAAGCAAATTTATCCAGTGTACTACTATATGTGAAATGTAACATAACAATAGCGACTATTTATTTTAGATATTTAATTTAATTTTGGATATTATTACATATAACGAAAGGAACATCGATCATAAATATCAAATGTAACATAAGTAAAACCGTGAATTTCAGAAATAAAAAACAAAAAATAAAACTCACCCTTTGTTTGTCCTTGTCAATGTATCGAAGTCCGAAATAATCTTTCTCTTGGATCCCCCCAATACTCTGACATACTTCATCGAAGAGCCATTGACCGGTGTTGTGTTTCTAAAAGGAGGGAGTGAGTAGAGATATTACTACTGGTACCGCAGAATATAGTATTGATCACATGAGTGTCTTTCTTAAAAGATTGGAAGCACAATTAGGTAAAAAACAATATGACGACAGACATATTGGATTTGTTCTTATTGCGATTCCAGTTTTAATGAAAATAACAATGTCATTATTCCAACAGCAGCTGTTCGAAATATTGGTGTCTTGTTTTATATATCGTTGACCTTCGCAAATAATATGTCTGAAGTATGCAAACTATGTTTATTTTGGTTGATACAGATCAAAGTGTTTCGCGTTATTTGTCAACCAGACCTTGTGTTTCCATTATATCATCACTCTTAGACTTTTATGTGAATATGGCTGCCACAATACCAAGTCTCAAGACTTCAATGTGTATACAAAATGCTGCAGCTAGACCCGCTACCAGATCACCTTAGCGCACTAGCTCAAATTTGTTACTTCGTCAATTACACTCATGGCTGTCAATAGAAAAAAGAATAAAATTCAAAGTCATTATGTACATTCAACGAATAATTCACAGCAGTTCGTCATCCTATCTTCAAGATCTGAGAAGTATAAAACAAACTAATCACGGGATGAAATTGTAATCTGCCCCTTTTCTAAAGTACCATACCTTAAATTTGAGGAGAATCGGTGATCGTGCCTTCTTAATTGCAGTTCCCTACCTTTGGAACTTTACCAATTGACATTAGAAGCATTGATGATTTTGGTGTCTTCAAAGTGAAGTTGAAAACTTACTTTTCCTCAAACTAACAATCTTCGTACAAACACTTTTGGTAACCATCTTACTTACTTAAAATACGTTTTATGTTACCTGTATGTTTGAGTATTAGACATTGTTTTTTCACAATATTCCGGCACTTCATAAATATATAACTATTATTAGAATTAATATTAATGCATGGGCCCCAATCGACTTATAGGCCCCAGTTTGATAATATTACATAACTTATGGGCCCTATATCGCCGTATGGGCGCTATATCGCCGTATGGGCCCCATATCACCTTGTAGGCCCCTAGTCAGTATATTTTATAATTTAAAGCCTGATGGGCCCCTAGTCAACATATTTTATAATTTAAAGCCTGATGGGCCCCTATCAACATATTTTATAATTTAAAGCCTGATGGGCCCCTA